>SCLH01000366.1:373021-386365 GCA_004367855.1 Oikopleura vanhoeffeni | reverse complement strand
TTGAAAAATACAGAGAATTTTAAATACGGTCCAATGGCAGTATCTTTTAGAAAATTGTATGAATAATTATATTCTACCGTCAGCCATTTTTTAACATTCCACTTTTGGTTTCAACACCACTTGAAACTCACGCGGTAATTTTTTCTAACGAACTCAGTGCAAGAAACCGGTACAACGTTATATCACCTTAGGAAGTAGATTGTAATTTTTTGGTTTGGTCTAGTACATTGGTACTACTTACCGTACATAATGTACTAGACCAAACCAGAATTTGACAATCTACTTCCTTAGGGGATATAGCTGGAGTATTTTGAGGCGATAAAACTAAAGCTTTTTCGACGCTAAAACGTCTAAATGCCAAGAAATTTATTTCAGATGTCATAATCGTAAGAACTTTTATAATGGATTAAATACCGTTTTCAAGGTTATTTAAGATATTTTGTTTCGTCAATTTCAGCTGGGTGTATATTGCTGGGTGTATATCCTCCTTTCACACTTTCCGGAATATTTGGGCCCTACTACTAAATAACACACTACGTTTACTTTACAGACCCCAAATATTCCGGATAGTGTGAAAAGGGGATATTTTTTTTCTTGAATCTTTTTTCTCTATCAAATGTCAATAAAACAACTAGACTCGCGAATTTTTTAGTTTTAAAGGGATACATATTTACAGTAATATTTCATGATTAATAACTATTATGAACTTTTGAAAAACTTCAGAAAATTTTCATTTTAAATTTAAATTATCGAATTCCTAAAATTTTAAAAAAATTCAAAAATTCTCGAAAAGTTTTTCCATATTTTCGCCGATTATTTTTCTATTTTACGAATGGCCACTTTAACTTTCATATATATTTTTATAAAAATTATACATTTTTTTCAATATTTTGTCGACAAATTTTCGAAATATTTTCAAACTGTTCACATTTCTTTGAGCCGGTAATTATTCTGAAATCACCGGCTGAAACTATCCAGATAAAAACATAAAGATAAATCATCAAGATAAAAACATGAAATCTAAGACAAAAATTTTTGACTTTGGACAGCCTAATGGTCAATTTGACTTTTTCCATAGATGGCAACGTTTTGATTGAGCGCTCTAGTTTATATTATAATTCATAATTTTCGCAACGTAACTATGTAGTGAGAAAAACAAAAATCGATGGTGGAAACTCTTGAGAAAAGTTAAATAATAAATAAATTTTTCCTCAATTTAGACACCTTCAGTCGCAAAGCATTTTTTGAAGGGGATAGTGTTTGCAAAAAAAGTTAGGCTGAAAATTTAATATAATACTAAACTGATCCTGAAACAAATTTTGGTCGGGTTCTCGCAGTCATTTGTAAATAGGTTCCGCCATAAGAAGGCGTCAAAGTTGTAAATATAAATGCACAAGGATTTTTAATTTGACATCCGATTTTTTCTATTTCAAACAAAAGTTCTGCCCAAAAACATGTTTTTTTATTTAGTCTTTTTAAAAGGATTTTTAGTTTTACATAGGATTTTTTTAATTGAAGTCTTTTTATCCTTGAAATCGGGCCAAAATTTTTTGCTTACAGTATGTGTTTTTTTTACTTGCGAAATAAAAATTGTAATTTAGGTAATTACGGCCAATTAAAAATGGTAATTAGGCTGATTTTATTTTGAAAGCCAAGCTATAGCCGAGGTCAAGGGTTTGGAAATATAATCCACCTAGTGACCGTTTTTTATTGGCCGTAGTTACCTAAATGACAATTTTCATTTCGCAAGTAAAAAAAACACATACTGTAAAATCCACGTTATTGGAAACAAAAATGAAATCGATCGGATATTTAATTAAGGAAAAAATGGTACCTCCGTTTTCGACTTTGCCGCCATCTAGTGGGAAAACCGAGCATAGAAAAGCTACGAAACTACGACCAATCGTTTTTTGGGGTGTTCTAGTACTATATAATATTTTCAGTTTAACTTTTTTTGCGGACACTACCCCCTTAAAAGTGTATCTACAAAGTAGACTTAAAAAAATAGCTGCAAGGTTTTGACTTTAATTTTAAAATTTCTTTAGAAAATTCTAAAGAAACAAAAAGGTTCCAATCAAAATATACCAAATTTCGGGTCAACTTGACCACAAATCGCGGTAAACTCGATACAAGTGTTAGATCTCTAGCGCTATGTTGCACATAATTAACCCATGGCTCTTCACCAAATTTTTTAGCCAAATTAGTGGAGCAAAAAATTTATGATAGACCGCTTAATTGTGGTTTCTTAATAACATTTAATAAAACTACTGAAAATTAAACTCGGTACTAGTTCATCAATGATGAATCATCATCTATCTTTATTCACTTTCAAAATCAACCTCTAACAGTACCTCTAACTATAGGATTATAAAAAATCGGTTTGAATGTGTTTAAGTTATCTTGTAGAGAATTTTTTCTGGTCATTTTAAGACTTATGATTTTTTTGGTTCTTCAAAATGTTTTAAAAAAAACCGATTTTTTGGTCAATTTTCGTGATTTTACAGGTAGTCTGGAATCAAGTTCTAGCGAAGCCGTATGAAGTGCTACACTCAACACGATGCGCCCGGCAACGTTTTATCGCGCAACCCTATAAAGTGCTAGAAGGCTGATTTGTTTGCCAGTGAAAATTAAGCGTTTTTTGGTTAGCCATTTTTTTTGATTGAGGGTCGGCGAATAATATTTGACCTCTAATGACCGGTCAAAGTTCAAGGTCAATCTCAAGTTTATCGTATAGACTTGAAAGTCAACTTTCTGATGAACGTTTAAGCAACTATGGGTCAGTAATGTACTGAAAGAGCGCTAGAGAGAAAAAACTGGGTGTGTTGACCAGTTTTTGCTCTCTAGCGACCTTTCAGTACATTATTAACCCATAGTTGCTAATACGTTCATCAGAAAGTCGACCCTTCCGATTCTTTTGAGGTTTCTTGCAAGTCTAAACGATGAACTTGAGGTTGACCTTGGGTGTTGACCAGTTTTTGCTCTCTAGCGACCTTTCAGTACATTATTGACCCATAGTTGCTAGTACGTTAATCAGAAAGTCCACCCTTCCGGTTTCATCCTTTTGGGGGTACTTTCAAGTCTATACGATGAACTTGAGATTGACATTGAACTTTGACCGGTCATTAGAGGTCAAATACTGGTCGCCGACCCTCAATCAAAAAAATGGCTTACCGAAAAACGCTTAATTTTCACTGGCCAAAAATCAGCCTTCTAGCACTTTATACGGCTTCGCTAGAACTTGATTCCAGACTACCTGTAAAATCACGAAAAATTGACCGAAAAATCGATTTTTTTGAAAAACAAAATAATCCTAAGTCTTAAAATGACCAGAAAAAACAAGATAGCTTAAACACATTAAAACCGATTTTTATTTTTGAAATTCCTTATTTCCAATCGTCTATCCGGTATACCGGTAATTATTTAGTAAACATGTTAAAAAAATCTAACCTCGTTTTTGATAAAAAACAATTATCTGCTTATTTTTAAATCGGTTTTCTCGCAAAATGAATACATCTGAGATTGTCATGACACGTCAATATTTTGCTTTATTTGCCTCATATGTAATTTTTGATTAAAATAAATACAACATTCTATATCATTATGGAATATTTGGAAAGTGTTCAAAAATAATAAGAACCCCCTTAATCGAGAAAACTGCAAATTTTTTACACAAAATCGCGCTTTTTTCATGTAATTTTCGTTTTTTTTTATTTTCAATAGATTTAATTTATCGGACAATTTTATACAGTAATGCATACCCGTGAGCATTAACGAAAAGAAAAAATATGTTTCAAGAAGATTCCGAGTCACTGCCATCTGCATTTTATTCAGATTCAAATTGAAGACAGATTATATTTCGGGCAGCAGCAAAATTTCTTTCTGTTAACAGTTACAGGTCTTTGATGGGGATTTTTATTTGAGATTCATTCTTGAAAACTGTTGTTTGTTTGAAGACATCTAATCAGGGTGGCCAAGGATTTTCCAAAAAATAAAACGAAAGATTTGAAAATTTAAGAAAATATTCATTTTTGGCAATACTTAGACAAGAAAAAATGTTTCTTGATTTGTTCACTCCGAGGTGTATAAAAACCCGGAATAAAAAATGAGGGGACGACAATCCGTCTATTAAATAATCCCCCTGATTTTCGAAAATTGGTATTCCACAATTATAACGCTTACTCCTCCAGAAACAAAATGTTTTAAATAGTTTGACAGAAACCATATTTATAGTCTTTATCAACGTCAATAAAATCTAGAAAGTTTAGTCAAAACAGACTGTTTGAAAATAAAAATTTGGTTGATAATTATTAGGCAGATTAATGTCCCCTTCATGAAAAATTAGTTTCATTTTGGGGTCAACTTTTTGGAACCTGAATAATTTCTTGGGCACCCTAGATCTAATTCAATTCTTTCCATCTGTGCGTTGCAATTCGACCACAATTTACATACTTTTAGATGAGTGCCACATTCGTTTTTTCGTGTAATTAATTTGCCACAACCTGTACATTTATACCTTATACCGTTGTGGACAGAATCCACGTGTGATTTTAACGAATTTTTATGGATATAAAACATCGAGCAAAATTGACATTTATGCCTTATTCCATTGTGGACAGAATCGATGTGTGACTTTAACGAATCATTTCTGGGAAAAAACATTGAACAAAATTGACATTCAATTTGAAACCTTTTTTTTGGCGCAGAATCAATAATTTGTTTGAAGTCATCTGATTTTATTTTTTCCATCCGTGCGTAAATATTCGATAATCGACATTTTTTTATATGAGCGTACACATCGATTTTTCGTATAACAAATTTGTCACATCCTGTACATGTATACCTTATACCATTGTGGACAGAATCCATGTGTGATTTTAACGATTTTTCATGGATAAAAAACGCCGAGCAAAATTGACATTGAAATCTGGTGTTTTCTTTCAACTTTTTCAGAGAAAATAAAAAAAATTCAAATTTTTTTATTTTTGAATCATCAAATAAGTTTCGTTTTTCACCTTCTGAGAGAAAATTTGATAATTTCTGATAATTTTCGAATTTTATATTGAGGGCCTCAGATTTTTCTCCAAATTTAAAAACTTCAACCCCAGAAGTTATTTCTGTCCATAATACTAAAAGATCGTCGTTTTCCAAATTTTGAGGCTCAGTTAAATCATAATTCTCTATAATAATGTCGANTCAAAGCCCGCGGCGTCCCTTTTTTCTATTATAGTCCTCTCTTCCGTCATATAAGATATTTATTGTCTTTATCAACATCAATAAAATCTAGAAAGTTTAGTCAAAACAGACTGTTCAAAAATAAAAATTTGGTTGATAATTATTAGGCAGATTAATGTCTCCTTCATGAAAAATTAGTTTCATTTTGGAGTCGACTTTTTGAAACCTGAATAATTTCTTGGGCACCCTAGATCTAATTCAATTCTTTCCATCTGTGCGTTGCAATTCATCCACAATTTACATACTTTTAGATGAGGGCCACAATCGTTTTTTCGTGTAATTAATTTGCCACAACCTGTACATTTATACCTTATACCATTGTGCACAGAATCCACGTGTGATTTTAACGAATTTTTATGGATATAAAACATCGAGCAAAATTGACATTTATGAGAAGAAGTTAGAGTTTTTTCAGTTTGACGTTTTTTCTTGATAGCGGCCCTTTCTATGAAGACATCCAATTTTATTTTTTCCACCCGTGCGTAAATATTCGATAATCGACATTCTTTTATATGAGCGTACATATCGTTTTTTCGTATAAATAATTTGTCACATCCTGTACAAGTATACCTTATACCATTGTGGACAGAATCCATGTGTGATTTTAACGATTTTTCATGGATAAAAAACGCCGAGCAAAATTGACATTGAAATCTGGTGTTTTCTTTCAACTTTTTCAGAGAAAATAAAAAAAATTCAAATTTTTTTATTTTTGAATCATCAAATAAGTTTCGTTTTTCACCTTCTGAGAGAAAATTTGATAATTTCTGATAATTTTCGAATTTTATATTGAGGGCCTCAGATTTTTCTCCAAATTTAAAAACTTCAACCCCAGAAGTTATTTCTGTCCATAATACTAAAAGATCGTCGTTTTCCAAATTTTGAGGCTCAGTTAAATCATAATTCTCTATAATAATGTCGAGAAGGTTCATTTCATTTACTTTTTTGGTTTAATTTTTATTATCTAAGTTTTTGCATCAAGTTACTTCATATTATTTGAACCAATCAAACATCGCGTTATTGCTGTTTATCGCTTAATACTATGGCTTGGTTCTAGAAGTTCATAAAAAAATTGTTAGAAACATTTGGGCCCAAATAAATTTGGGCCATGGGCCATACATAGTCTATGTAGTCACTAAATACATAGTACATTGTAGTGAGAAAAACAAAAATCGATGGTGGAAACTCTTGAGAAAAGTTAAATAATAAATAAATTTTTCCTCAATTTAGACACCTTCAGTTGCAAAGCATTCTTTTAAGGAGGCAGTGTCCGCAAAAAAAAGTTAGGCTGAAAATTTGATATAATACTAAACTTATCCTGAAACAAATATTGGTCGAGTTCTCGCAGTCATTTGTAAATAGGTTCCGCCATAAGATGGCGTCAAAGTTGAAAATATAAAATGTACAAGGATTTTTAATCTGACATCAGATTTTTTTCGATTTCAAACGAAAGTTCTGGTCAAAAACATGTTTTTTATTCAGTCTTTTTAACAAGGATTTTTGGTTTGACATACTAGGATACTAGTAGGATTTTTTTTGATTGAAGTCTTTTTATCTTTGAAATTTCCTCTTGCATTTTGTCGGGCCAAAATTTTTTTAAGGTCCTAGAACAAAATTTATTCGCAAAACTCTTGAACTTATCGTAGTTATCTATTTTTATATTTCCAGACAAAAAATCTACGAATTTTTGGCTTATAATCCACGTTATTTGAAACAAAAATGAAGTCGATCGGATATTTAATTAAGGAAAACATGGTACCTCCGTTTTCGACTTTGCCGCCATCTAGTGGGAGAACCGAGCATAGAAAAGCTACGAAAATATGACCAATCGTTTTTTTGGGGTGGTCTGGTACTATATCCCTTTAAAACCTTTTGCTTAATCTAGGATATGCGGGCTGAAAAGCGGCCTCATAAGTGGCTAGGAGGGGTCTTAGGAGTATTAGGATTGCCTTCCTCAGCCCGCACATTCTAGATTAAGCAAAAGGTGTTAAAGGGATATCATATTTTCAGCTTATTTTTTTTGCGGACACTACCTCCTTAAAAGTGTTTCTACAAAGTACACTTAAAAAAAATAATCATCTGAAAAAGATCAGATTATACAAATTAGGCTGCAAGGTTTTGACTTTTATTTTAAAATTTCTTTAGGAAATTCTAAAGAAACAAAAATCTTCCAATCAAAATATACCAAAATTCAGTTCAATTTGACCACGAGGAGCGGTAAACTCGATACAAGTGTTAGATCTCTAGCGCTCTGTGTGCACATAATCAACCCATGGCTTTTAATATTTTGATTCAATTGACTACGACAGACCTTTTGGAGCTTTTTTTAAACTTGAGGGTGCTTCAAAATTTACTGTTAAACAAACTGTACTCACCAATAACTTGATTTGTTTTTGTATAATTACGGAGGTTCTAGATTAAATCTAGTAGATTTGGTCAAAAAATTTTAATAGTGAAATCGAACTCGTCGTAAAAATTATCCTAGACAAATTAAATTTGTTATAATATTCCTTAGAGAAAGTATACTAAATTGATGTGAAATTAGATAAAAGTATCGATGTGATGCATTACTCTGGAATGATGCGCCGCACTCACTTTATATTACTGATTGCGACAGATCTAAGTCGAATTCGCAAAAAAAATTAATGATGAACTTGAAAAATAAGCGCATTTTTTTCATATTTAACCAGCCGGGCTTGTCCAGCCCTGTATTCTTTTTTTACCACATTATTTCGAAATTTACATGTATTTTCATATATTTATTTACATGTATGAGAATTTTTAAAGAGAAATAAGTCAAAAATAAAAAAAATTGGCTCAATAATCATTCGAAAAAGCTTTAAAAATAATCTGAGAGTAATATATGTTTTTTGGAAACTGAAACATGTAATCTCCCGGAGCTGTAAATAGTAACGTTTTGGTTAATAATTTAACCGGTTGGTTAAGTAATATGTTTGTTTCATTTTGATTGCAAATTAATTTTAAGGTTTCGTTCTTCAATACAATGAAGAACACTTTTTCATGTTTTGATCAAATTTTTATTGAAAACGGCTACTTTTCACTAGCAAGAAAAATGTAAGCACCCTCAATTAGGCTGTCCCAGGTCAAAAATCATCGAAAATTGACTTGAAGCTGTTAATGATTTTATTTCGGGATGATATGGAACGTTTTACGACGAGAAAATGTTTGAGATATTGTATGGTGATTAAAAGGTGACCTTGGATTCTCCAGCAAATAATATCTAGTTAGAACACAATTTGCACATCTCAAGAATCTGTTTTGAAAAACGTTGTTTTTAATTATTATATTTAACAAATAGATTTGCCGGGAAGGGAAGGGAACAAAAATGGGGAACGTTCCCTTTTCCTAGCCTGGTCGTCAATATCAAAGCTTCGAGTATGAGACTTTATGACTAACTTTTTTTGTGGAGAATTTTTCACCAAGTTTGACTTGCAATTTTTTTGATTTCGAGATTAAATGGAAGGTTTTTAGTTGATTTGAAATTATAGGTAAATTTAAATGAACTTGAATGGCTGCCCGAAAAAATTTAAATTGAATTTTTCGTAATTTCTTTTAAAATTAAAATAATAGGGAAGTTCACAAGAGACCGCAAAACAAAATTTGATTAAAATGGCTTCTACAGTTTTCAATCAGGCTATCTCTGAAACAGAATTTTCAAATAAAAGCGTGATTATCGATGAACACTCCCTAAAATATTTATTGTAAAGNCTGAAAATTTGAAAAAAAATCCAACCACCGGTTCTCGAGTTGGTTTTTGAGGATTTCTCTAGGTCTCCTGGGGTAACGTTAGGTCATTTAAAGTCAAGTTGGAATATTTTGACTATTTTTTTTGATTTTTCTGGTTCATTTTTAGTTATTCCTGAAAATTTGAAAAAAATCTGACCACCGGTTCTCGAGTTGGTTTTTTGAAGATTTCTCTAGGTCTCCTCGGGTCACGTTAGGTCATTTAAGGTCAAGTTAGAATATTTTAACTATTTTTTTTGATCTTTTTCGGTCATTTTAAGTTTTTCCTGAAAATTTGAAAAAAATCCGACCACCGGTTCTCGAGTTGGTTTTTTGAGGATTTCTCTAGGTCTCCTCGGGTCACGTTAGGTCATTTAAGGTCAAGTTAGAATATTTTAACTTTTTTTTTTGATCTTTCTGGGTCATTTTTAGTTTTTCCTGAAAATTTGAAAAAAATCCGACCACCGGTTCCCGAGTTGGTTTTTTGAGTGTTTGTCGGCGTTAACCCTAGGTATGTAGTTGAATAATGATGCTTCAAACATAACATCTATCTTGATTCACTAACAGAATCAATCTTCAACTATATCTCTTAGTTTACAGTGGTCAACCACTAAAAATCTTCCTCAAAAGTTAGGGAATTGAGGGTGCTTCAAAATAAACTGTTAAACAAACTGTACTCACCAATAACTTGATTTGTTTTTGTATAATTACGGAGGTTCTAGATTTGGTCAAAAAATTTTAATAGTTAAATCGAACTCGTCGTAACAAATTAAATTTGTTATAATATTCCTTAGATAAAGTATAATAAATTGATGTGAAATTAGATTAAAGTATCGATGTGATGCATTACTCTGGAATGATGCGCCGCACTCACTTTATATTACTGATTGCGACAGATCTAAGTCGAATTCGCAAAAAAAATTAATGATGAACTTGAAAAATAAGCGCATTTTTTTCATATTTAACCAGCCGGGCTTGTCCAGCCCTGTATTCTTTTTTTACCACATTATTTCGAAATTTACATGTATTTTCATATATTTATTTACATGTATGAGAATTTTTAAAGAGAAATAAGTCAAAAATAAAAAAAATTGGCTCAATAATCATTCGAAAAAGCTTTAAAAATAATCTGAGAGTAATATATGTTTTTTGGAAACTGAAACATGTAATCTCCCGGAGCTGTAAATAGTAACGTTTTGGTTAATAATTTAACCGGTTGGTTAAGTAATATGTTTGTTTCATTTTGATTGCAAATTAATTTTAAGGTTTCGTTCTTCAATACAATGAAGAACACTTTTTCATGTTTTGATCAAATTTTTATTGAAAACGGCTACTTTTCACTAGCAAGAAAAATGTAAGCACCCTCAATTAGGCTGTCCCAGGTCAAAAATCATCGAAAATTGACTTGAAGCTGTTAATGATTTTATTTCGGGATGATATGGAACGTTTTACGACGAGAAAATGTTTGAGATATTGTATGGTGATTAAAAGGTGACCTTGGATTCTCCAGCAAATAATATCTAGTTAGAACACAATTTGCACATCTCAAGAATCTGTTTTGAAAAACGTTGTTTTTAATTATTATATTTAACAAATAGATTTGCCGGGAAGGGAAGGGAACAAAAATGGGGAACGTTCCCTTTTCCTAGCCTGGTCGTCAATATCAAAGCTTCGAGTATGAGACTTTATGACTAACTTTTTTTGTGGAGAATTTTTCACCAAGTTTGACTTGCAATTTTTTTGATTTCGAGATTAAATGGAAGGTTTTTAGTTGATTTGAAATTATAGGTAAATTTAAATGAACTTGAATGGCTGCCCGAAAAAATTTAAATTGAATTTTTCGTAATTTCTTTTAAAATTAAAATAATAGGGAAGTTCACAAGAGACCGCAAAACAAAATTTGATTAAAATGGCTTCTACAGTTTTCAATCAGGCTATCTCTGAAACAGAATTTTCAAATAAAAGCGTGATTATCGATGAACACTCCCTAAAATATTTATTGTAAAGTTAAATTTTTAACATTTAGAACTTAGCGGTTTCAAGTAAAACCTTTTAACTTAAACTTTTAGGTTCAAATTTTTAACGATCAAATACTAACAAAAGCCTTCATCATAAACCTTTGTTTGTTTTCAACATTTCAAATGGTGATTAAAAGGTGACCTTGGATTCTCCAGCAAATAATATCTAGTTAAACACAGTTTTTAAAACACAATTTGCACATCTCAAGAATCCGTTTATAAAAACGTTGTTTTCAATTATAATATTTAACAAATAGTTCTGATAGAAATCTTTTGTTATTTTTTCCACGCTCCTTCAGTCATTAGTTTGTCATTAGTCTTGACAGATCATTGCTGGTGAATTACACAAATGCTTTATATACATTATGTACCTTTTTTAGAAGCGATTGAGGAAAAACAGCATTTTGACACAAATTAATCGGTGTGTTTAACCGGTTCAGATTCTCAATTTGTCGGCTAAAAAATGAAGACAAAATCTGTTAAGATTTTTCATCGTGAGAAAATCTGCCGAAATAAAGTCTTTAAACCTTTAAAGGCACAAAGCCTTTTGAATGACTCAAGCGGCTTGAGTCAAACTACTTTGAATCATTCAAAAATGATGGAAAAATGTTCGCAGACACTTTTGTTCGAAAGGCAGTATAAAAAACGGTGATTAAGATCAAAAATATATTTAAAAAAAAAGTTTCCTGCTTAGGTTCAAATTTTATGGCGAGTTGATCAGGCTTAGTTGATCAGGGATAGAAAAGGGATAAAAAGGGGGATAGGGATAGAACGGGATAGGGACGGAAAAGGGGATGGAAACGGGATAAAAAGGGGGATGGGGATAAAACGGGATAAAATGGGGATGGGACTTTCCATCCCTATCCCTCTATGTCTCTGAATTTTCCATCCCTATCCCTCTATGTCTCTGAATTTTCCATCCCTATCCCCCTCTATCCCCCTCGGTTTATCCCTTCTATCCCTATCCCTTTTGCAAGCCTGGAGTTGATTGTAAGGCCATCTTTTGCCTTAGTCTCACTTCTGATAAAAAATATCTTTCGACTTGAAAATAGAAGAAAAAGTGAAATGAGCCAGTTTTGAGGAGAGTCTTTTGCGTTCATTTTGTGAAAAAAAATAACTTTCTTGGCAGTTTTGGGGAGAGAATATTTTCTATAAGTGAGATTTCAAAATTTTTTTTTTCGATATTGGTATGGAAAAAAAATATGTTTTAAAAAAATATTTCATTTATAAAAATCTTTCCAGAGTGGTACTCTTATACCATATCTACCTGAATATAGTAATAATCATCAAGTAATTTCATTAAATCCAGAAAACTACCAATTTTTTTTCTAAAAAACGTGATATTTCGGACTTATTTAAAAATATCTTTTGATACTCAATAAGACAAAAGTATTCAGTAGAACAGACTACTGCGCGGGTTGATACCTTTCAAACCTTACCAATGAAATTGGCCAATTCTGGAATCCAGGATTTTGATTGGATGCTAGTATCCCGCGTTGTTTGTATCATTCAAATAGTAATTAGCGCACATCTGAGGCCCAATTACGAAAAATCATTTCGCGCCAAAAGTACTGCTGCATTTCCCGACTCAAATTATTTTCTCTCTCACTTCTGATGATGGCTATTAGCCGAAACGTTAAATAAATACCATTTTATGGAAATACAAATAAATCATTCAAATAGTTCAATCTGTCTACTGAGGGCTCTTAATCTATATATTTCCTGGAGCCTAGTATCACATAGTTTAATAAACCTTGTTTTTCAAATGTTTTTTTTCTAGAATTTAACATGAAATTTCTAGAATTGAAAGTTTTTTGTTCAAAATTTTACTCTTTAACCCTTGGAAGCTCAGCACCACTTTAGTGGTGCTGAAAATTTTGAATCCGCTGAAATCGGAAATTGAAAAAAGTCCTGGAAATTTTTTGATAAAACCCAACATAGAGTTTGCCACGAGGAATTCAAAAATGGCAGTTGAAATTTTCTAGGACTTCTCGTTCAAAAATTATATCATCTTACTTTTTTAGAGAATTTCTTTCAAAAAACTCTAAAATGCGTGCTGATCAAACAGTTTAAACGATGGATAAAATCTGAGGAACTGAGTTTTTAGGAAAGTCTTTTGAGTATCTTTCGAAAAAAAAAATTTCCACCATCGGAACTCTTTTTATTTTTTCGTGAGTGATTTTTCAATTTTTGAGAAAAATTCGGAAAAAAATATGCTTCGATTTTTTCGAAAGTAGGTTCAAATTAAAGCTACGGCAACACTGATCAGAAAGTTGGCTTACCTCGAGATAATATTTCGAAGTATTAGCGGTTAAATTATAACAAACGTTGTTTTATAACTTTATTTTGA
>SCLH01000366.1:355695-372817 GCA_004367855.1 Oikopleura vanhoeffeni | reverse complement strand
AAAAAAAAAAAAAATTTCCACCATCGGAACTCTTTTTATTTTTTCGTGAGTGATTTTTCAATTTTTGAGAAAAATTCGGAAAAAAATATGCTTCGATTTTTTCGAAAGTAGGTTCAAATTAAAGCTACGGCAACACTGATCAGAAAGTTGGCTTACCTCGAGATAATATTTCGAAGTATTAGCGGTTAAATTATAACAAACGTTGTTTTATAACTTTATTTTGAGCACTCGCCCTGCTAATCGTCTATTAATGAGAAAATAGATTGAAAATCGAAATTAAATTGTGAAAGCCAAGGTCTTAATGAGTGCGAATATTGAAAGAAATGTTTTTGAAAATATTCCTGTTTTCAATGAGAAGTAAGTGATCAAAGTCCAATCTTTGCAGCTTAGTTTCGGCTGATTTAGATAAAAATTTAAAATTCTTATTGATTACCTCGCTAAGTTGGACTATCCTTACAAAATTTAAATCATTCACGGCTTTTTATAAAATGTAGTTAATCCGTAATGAAGGCTCAAAGTCGCCCCACTTTAGTGGTGCATGAGCCTCTGCCGAATAAAACAATTTGGAGCTTCCAAGGGTTAACTTGACTATAAAGAAAAGATTGAAGGTTGATCTCATAAGAGTTTTCTGTAAACAGCACACGTTTTTTTTCCACGGATTTTTTTTATGTCTATAACTTATAAGGGTTAACCAAGGAAAGAAACCAATTAGATCAGATACAGTTGAAAAAGTAAAAAATCGAAAAGTGTCAGAATGTTTGGAATTTGAACAAATTTTTCTCAAAAATTGTAGCTGATTCTCACAAAAATCTCGTCATATTTAGTACGAGATTCAATCAGGATAATGAAAAAATCAGAAAGAGAGTTAACTCTACACATTCTTAAATGCGACAGGTATAAGATGAATTAAATCAAATATTTTGCGACAATATCTATTAACTTGACAAGAATGTCACCTCCGGAATTGACTGTACATAAAATTTCAAATTAGCTATGCATAATGGTGATAAATTGGAAGAAAAATGTAAATTTTGATCCCACCACGTTAAAGCTAGCAACTACTGCAACTAATACTGGTATTAGTATTTCTTAGCTTTTGGAGAGAAGAAAGGTCTTAGAATAACGAAAACTTTAAAAATCTAAACTCAGATACCATTAAATTGTCAAAATTAAAAAGCAAAAGACGATATCATTGTGTGTGTTTTACTTCTAAAAATAAAAATTAAACTTTATTTCGAATTATAAATTTTTTATAAATCAAAGGGTTTGTTGACTATCATTTTGTTAAAATTTTCAATATAAATTTGCTTTTTTTGTCAGCATTTTGTCAATTTAGACTTTGTCTAAGAAATATTATTATTTATAAAAAATTCTTGTATTGGTCTTTCTGAGGTTCGTTTCCTGAAAATCTAGATTATAAATTTAAAAATTCATTTATCGGCCTTCGGACGTTTCAGAGCTTATTTTCCAGAAATAAAAGTTATAAACATAAAAATCTGATTTATCGGCATTAAAATTTAGAGTGTCGGATATCAATCGACCGACGGTTCCACGACCCTTTGTAAAAAACTTCATTTCATTAGAAAATTTGATCAACTTGATTTAATAACTTTTGACATAGACTTCTATATTTGTATTACAGCATGTCACGGTTTTTGCTTCCGTTTTCATTTTTGCCATAATTCGCTAGACCAATCAAAAGGGTTTTAATCTGGCCAAAACGAATGTGCTTGCCAAATTTGAACATTTTGATCCGCTAATAGTGAATTATGCAAGAATGAAAAACGAAGCAAAAAAATTTGATAGAAATCTGGTAGGGGATGATCCCTTTTTACACCCTGCTTTATACTAGATTGCAACGATTTAGAGTTAACGCAATCGGTGAACGGGTTAAATACCGCCATCTTTTTGAATACGATTGCTCGTTGATCTCAAAATCGATGTCGATTATACGCTTTATTAAAATAAATTATGTCTCAATAAAATTTTCGTTCTAAACTACCAAGTTCAAATTTCGTTCTAAACCAAGTTCAAATATCATCGAATTATTTTACTTAATAGTTCATAAAGCCAATAGATTTAAGCAACGGCTCAAACCAGTGATTGGCAAACTCGACAATTTTGCTTGGATAGGTCAAACTGGGCCACCTTTTCCAAACGACACCTATGACATTTTTCAAAAGTGGCCCAGTGACCCGGATATAGCCCAACTTTCGCCGATCTCTGACTTTAACTAGTCAAAGACAGTTTCATGACTCGATTGTATTGAAAACTGAAGTTTCTGAAATTTTCGGTAAAATTGCAAAGAAATGTGTATAAAATTTTTATTGACAGAGAATGTTTTTGGAAAACTCGATGTAAAATTTGTACAGTCTTTCTTTTTCAGGTTTGAAGTTAGGCAAATTTTGAAATTATCTTAACTATTACACACCAATAATTTTCTATCCCATTACACACTTATTGTTCTAAATTGTACAAGCCCTTTTCAAAAAAACATAAAATCACTATCACACATCCGATCTCAAAGTTACGATTTATGAAGAAAGTTCAAACAAATATCTTCAAACTTGTCTTTTTAAAATAGTATTTTTTCAATTTCAAAGGGCTTAAAACCGACACTCCTTCAGCGATAAAAGTCACATTTTTGATATTTATGTCTGTATATCAAAACTCAGACATTTTCAAATTATGTATTTTAATTACATATGAAACATAAAATAGTTACCCAACTAAAGCATTTTTCAAAATTATTTTCTAATTTATCACTTAAGTATTATTAGAGTAACAAAGTTTTTTGTTAACTTTTATTTTTCAAAAAATTTCTCATTTTTTCTCTAAGTTTTGTTTCGCTCCAATAGATTAAAATAAATTGTTTTAGATTAAATCTATGAAATGACATTTTTGATCATGCATATTTTTAAACTACAACTGTATATGAGGCGCTAAAGAGCACAAATATAAGATTATATAGGGATGATTTGACAGGTGATAGAGAGCAATCGGCAGGGACGATTTGTCAGCTGGGTGAATCTGGGTAAAGCGTCTGTATCACGCAGAGACTGAATATCAGGACCGAACCGATGTGTGCGTTAATTATCTTAATCCTCGTACAATTTTATATTGTCTTTGATGTTTTCGATCGAAAATATTTTCTTACTAGACTTCTACAGCTAATTGTATGAAGCGGAGCTAAACTTTATGAGGAGAGCTCAAAATTATATTTTGTTTTGTCTTTGTCCGCTCTCAGTCAAAAAGGAGCGATGCAATTTAGTTTTAAAGTCGATATTTGAAAATTTCAGACAATTTTGTATAATCATAGTAAATTTCATAAAGAAATATTAAGCGGTTAAAGTCTACATCGAATTCGTGGGTTAAAAAATGCACTTTTGTACAATATTGTACGATTCGTGAGTAATGGTTAAAGCTTGAAATTACTATCTTATTTAAAAACATATTTATCTAACGTTTCGATTTATTCTCATCATCAAAGAAATTACTATCTTATGAATTTTAATTTTTTTTAAATGTTTTTCATTTTCACTACATTACTACAAAACTCATCTAATCCTCGATCTAAATTTTAAACTTTAAAAATTTCTGCATTTTTGTTAACTTCACAAAATTAAAATAAAGTTTAATCAAACTTTTCCTCACACGATCGAAAGCGAATCCCTATTAGGTATATCGAAAATGATCCCTACTGCGCCTTTTACACCAGTAGGCGTAACTATGAGCCAGTGTCCAATCAGAATACTCGATTGTCGACTTAATTCAAGAATCCCGCTATTTCATTGGTCACTTACGCCTAGTGGTGTAAAAGGCGCACTAGGGATCATTTTCGATATGTTACATATAATATGTAGATAGTAAGGAGATAACATTTTTGGCTTGATGTTTTTGCAAAATAAACTAGTTCTTGAAATTATTACAATGTATATCCTGTTCAGAGTGAAAAACCCAAAATCGGAGAGAGAATTGTTAGTGTGGTGTTGGATAGGGGTTTTAAGCGACAGGTGAGTGTACATGCCGCCTGATGGCCAATCAGGGACGCTTATTTCCGAGTCTAGTACATTCTTACCGTTTTTGTCTTTTTTCACTCTGAACAGGATATGTTAAATGAACAGATTTAATCTATTTGAACTTTTGGGTTTTGATAATTATGTTGCCTATTGATCATCATAACTTATGAAATTGAGTTTTATCATGATCAGAGTTACAATATAAAATTTAGATTGTCAAAATTGGATAAATTCTTGCAATATGTTTAACTGTTTTAAACGTGCAACCCAAAGAAATATCATTTCCTCGAAAGTGTTAAAATTCTTAATACAAAAATATTCGAATTTTGTGACATGGTTCCCAGTGAGAAAATAAAAATTGCAACGATTTTATAAAATAATTAAGACAATTAAAATAAAATTTAAGGAGTGAGCCGAAGAAAACAAGAAACGATGTACCAATGGAGATATCCCAGAAGACTTCAATTTCATGAAAAAATTTAAAAATTCGAATAATTTTTTATTAAAATTTTCAACACTTTTGGGGAAATGATATTTCTTTGGGTTGCACGTTTAAAACAGTTTAACATGTTGCAGGAATTTATCAAATTTTGACAATCTTAATTTTATATTGTAACTCTGATCATGAAAAAACTCTATTTCATAAGTCATGATGATCAATAGGCAACATAATCATCAAAACCCAAAAGTTCAAGTAGATTAAATCTGTTCATTTGACATATCCTGTTCAGAGTGAAAAAACACAAAAACGGTGAGAATGTACTAGACTGGGAAATAAGCGTCCTTGATTGGCGAACATGCGGCATGTACACTCACCCGAGACACAAAAACGGTAAGAATGCTGTGACAGGCCCGCTGAACAGCAATACTATTCGAAATGTTTTTCAAGGATTTAATTGTATTATAAAAAAATAACACGTACAATAACTTACCATTTATGGAAACCCACTTTTCAGCGAAAAAAATGGTTTCCATAAATGGTTATGGGTTTCCATTAAAGGGTCATGGGTTACATTATAAGGTAATTGCTTTCCATTACATGTTTTTTTTTGGCAAAATTTAAAAATTTGTTTTAGCCGAAAAATGAAATTTTTTGAGTTTTTTTCTAAATTACATGCTCAGGGATCAATTATAGGGCAGCCGAAATCAACAAATTTTTTAAAAGCGTTGTAAACAAATTGAACACCAAAAACAGAGTTTATTTTACTCAAACATGCCTTGTTTTTCAAAATGGTTTCCATGAATGATTAATCCTTGCCTTTTCAAAAAATGGTTTCATAAATGGTTAATGGGCTTCCATTTAAAGGGTTAAGCGTTTCCATTACATGGTAATGGGTTCTCATTACAGGGGGTTTTCATATATCCTTTAAGGAACGGAACTCCATCTCAAAAACGCTTACCATTTCTATAGCGAGTGTTCGAATCACACTAATGTTGTCTTAGTGATTATAGGCAAGGGTCTTGATAATGAAACCGCTAAATTTTATCGGTGTGTAATCACTCAAGCAATCACTAAGACAATCACTTAGACAACATCAGTGGGATTCGAACACGCGCTGTAGAGATAGTAAGCGTTTTTNGGATGGAGTTCCGTTCCGAAAAGGATATGGTTAGTTGGTGCAACAGCCCCTAGTAGGTTTTATTTTTAATATACGTATATGTTTAAAATATCTGATCTAGAATTGCAAAATTCACTAAAATTCCAGGATTAGTTCAAATCGCCTAAAATAATAAGCTACCGAGAATTTAAATATTTTTTCCGACCTAATATTCAATTTTGGGAGTTTTCTGCAAAATTAGAAATTTCGAAAAGAAATACATAAATCTTTTCAAGATTAAAGTAGTCTCATAGCCGTCTAAAAGTTATCCTCCAATTTTTCGAATTTTGTATTTTTGCTTAAACAAACGAACTTTTCTTGAATTTGAAAAAAATGAACCTGGTTTGAACTTGGTTAACCGGCTGGTTGATGAGTTAACTGAAATCAGAACTATAAGTCCAAATTGCAAAATTATTTTTGCGAGAAAGGCCTGGATGGGTGCTTGAGACATATTTTGGTCAACTGGTGAGTCACCAGTGGTGACTACCGGTGAAATCTCATTAAAATGGTAATAGACTATTACTAATAGTCGTCAATCCAGTTCAGTGAGGATTTTTGAATATTTTTTGTGCAAATGCCTAAAGAATTTTTGAAGAATTCTCAAGGAAATATTTTTAGGTTCAAATTAATAATTTGATCACTGAACAATCGAAGATAACCTGTTCCACAAACCAGAGGACTTTCTTGGGTAATTGCGAAATTAATTTTTGAATTAAGAGTTCTCGTTTTCCGGAAATTGATACTCACGAAAATGTAATTTCAAGTTCAATTGAATATAATTAAACAAAGGCCGTCTATACTATAGACTTTATACTGAATGTTTGATAGTAATTATTGTAAAACAAGAAATTCTACCTAACTTTCAAATTTACATAATAGGACGCTAATCGACTCCAAAAAATTTGAATGCCCTGTTCAGTAAATTGTTTTTACGTTTATTTTATATATTTAATTTTTTTTACTAGAAATTGATTGATATTATCAATGACGATTTGAAATTTCAAAAGTGAAAAATGGGTATCGATGTTTTATATCTATGTTGTAGAGAATCTTTTTCTGGTCATTTAAAGATCAAGGATTTTTTTTGGTTTTGAGATTAAAAAAAAAATTGTTTAAAGGTGCGAAAAGTGACCTTTTAGTCTGCGGGTTCTCAAGGGAGTTAAAATAACGGTATCAGAAATAAAATAAGCTGACTCTACGGCGAAGGGTTTTCTACAGAGGGAAAATTTATTGCAACGTTATCGGATCCACCAGCTGGTCAAAATTGACCGGTAAAGTATACCTACCGGTACCGGAAGTGATATTTTAATAATTTACATGTACCAAAAGATGCGCAATTATCGGTTTTCTGGACAAGTATTATAAACTAGAGGTCATAAGTGACCGCAAGGTGGCCCCAGAGATCAAGAATTTTGCTCTTCCAAAGAGTTTATGAAAATTAATTCAACTATTTTGATATTCAATGCACGTGAAAATGGCGGAAAATATGGACACTCAGATAGAGCCAGAGCAATTTCTTCAGGAAATTAAGTCTGATTTTAATATATTCAGAAATCCATTTAAATTTTACATATAAAAATATTTATTTTTTCACTAAATTATCAAAAATATAATGGCGAAACGTGCAACCAGAGATTTTCATTACGAATTCGGTGATTTTGTCGACAATGAAGAAGTACCGCATATTTCAATTGGTCAAAATATTCATGAACCGGGAAGAATCAAACCAGGACTATTACGAACTCGAAGAAGTTGATCTTCTGCCTATACATTTCCAAGAAGTACTTCAAAATCGCAAGTAAAAATTAATGATTTTAAAGGTTTAAAAGACATAAATAACTTGTCGTGCTCATGATTTTTTTTATATGAATTAAAAGTATTTAAGTTACTTTGATATTTAAAAAAAATTAAAGAAAATTTTCAAATTTTGGGCGGTATCCGACAAATACAGATAAAATTGCGAGATAATCTTGAGAATTTGTTCATCTTTTATTTGAAAGGAGATTGAATTATTCGATAGACTTTTCAAATAAACTGTTATCAGATAATTTAATCTCCCTTTGAATGTCGTTTGAGGAAACGTCGATCCCCTCGACCCGGATTCAACAATTGTATTCTGAGATTGTGCTGGAATTCAAAACAATTAGACACAGTTTTATAATACTGATAAAAATTTTACATAAAATCGAAGTGATTATCAAAACTTTAAACATTTTTACATACCCCTAAAAACTCCTAAAGTTTATAATTAAATTTATTTAACCCTACGGTTCTGCACAAATACTTTCTAATTTCAAATATGTTTCAATTTATATCTTCTCACTATGAACTTTTTAGTTATTTTCAATTCATATCTAAAAATTATTTAATCGTCTAATCGTATATTCAAAATCTTTCAAAAACGCAGAAAATTTGTTAACTTTAACACTCCGGACCAAAAATAGCTTCTAAACTTTTACGTCATTACTTTGAATTTGAACTTATGCTCTAGATTTGTTCAATATCACATATCACTGCAAATATTTACGTACTTTGTTTTTAAAATCATAGTCGAAGATTGCCTCTTGTAGTTCCAGTCTAAAAAAAATTCAAATATATAGTTTGTAAGTCAGAAAACTCTTACTCTGTTGCCAATTTAAAAGATGTCATTATCGCAAGGTGAATTTCTGAAACAAATTATATTAGAATCTGATTTTTATTGGTGAATATTCACTTTTATAAGAGATAAAAAAAAACAATGACTGTTAGTGAAAATTATAGAGCAACGATTATTATGCGTCTCAATAAAAGTAAAAAAAAATATGATGAATTCTGCTCAAATTGTCCAAAAGTCTCTGCTGATCAATTTTCTCTGATTAAAAGTTTATTCAGAATCCGGATTAATATATGGACAAAAAAGGATAGTTTAACGTTGTTGGTAACCGAGAGTTTTGCTCAGACTGAATACGAGAATTGTTATGCTAATTTAATGCTCCGAAAAATGCTAAAAGGTAGGTGACTTTAATTTTTTTTATTTTTTTGATCAAATAAAAATTTAGGTCGGTTTCGGTAATTTGGGACATCGTTAAATTTTAACTGAAAAATAAAAATCCGATTGAAACTAATATTTTTCAAGCCATTACTCTTCGAAACGGAAAATCAAAAAATAGTGATCAGTATTTTAAAACTTTATGGGGATTGGACGCTGCTAAATTTCGTGACGAAAATACGTTTACTGAAATCTTTGGCCTCACTTTGAAAATTTGAAGAATGAATAGAAAACCCAAAAAAATGAACTTATTTATGGTGACAAAGATTTCGACAACGCGTTGCATGTCATTGTTTCTAATAATTGGAATATGAAAACTGAAATGATAACTGCTAATGATGATTTGCTTTTTGTTTTTGATCCTAAAATGTTTCACTTCTTTCCTTGTGAGGATCCTGAGTGCAGTTATGTAGCGAATACAGCAACTATGATAAAAAAACATCATAAAAAAGACCGAATATTTTGCAAATAGTCGATAATGGGTGAAACGGTCCATATATATGACGATATGAAGAGTGAGGGTGTAATACCCGATGGATTTTGTCAAACGAATGCAATTTTCTGGGATATAGAGTCCGTGCTTATAAAATTATCCGCTTGATTACAGCATGTTCTCATATGAATTGGAGTTCATCGGACTTTTGGTAAAGAAACTCAATTTGTTTTTTGCCGAGAATCCATGAAAGCTATGGATCTTAAGCCGATGGTTGAGAAGTTTGTTAATTTGATAGCATTTTCAGAAAAATTGTACCAAACAACATTGCCCAAAAATATAATCAAAATATAAAACAAATTTTTGATTTATAAAATATTAACAGATCATAAAAACGAAGTCAAAATTCTCAAACCTCTTGAGCTTGCGAAGTATCGTCGCTATATAAGAATTTTGAGCGAAAGTACAAGTTTAAAAATGTTTTCATTTTGTGGTCAAAAATACGATATCAATGTTTTAAAAGGATGTCTTTTTAATATACTTTTAAATAGAGATCCGAATTGTATTTGTTTAAAACGTGACGTAGGAAGGGTTTTTTTCCTTTTTTTTGTCGTTCAAAATTTCTTTAAAAAAATAGCTTTATGCCCCTATGTGAGCAAATTATACGCCACCTACAAGTCTTATCAAATTTGCGAAAAGTTTTGCCGTCGATGATGCTAAAAATGATATGTGGCCTTATGAATATTATAAATCAATCGAAGAAATAATCTGCGCTGGGATTCCACATTTTCCAATAAAAAATTATCCTATGAAGTATTAGTCGATGAGTTGTATGATTCCTGCGAAAATTTAGTGAAGGCGTTTCATAGATACACTTTTTTAGCCGATGCGTTGACATTTTTTGGTTTAGAACATCATTATTTCACAGAGGAATTAAATGACATCGAACCCACAATTTTATTACGACTGGAATCCATCACTGATTTTTTAAAAGTTGCGCCAGTAGAATATTCACTCGCAAAAATAGACTACAAAGATAAAATTAACTCAGGAGAATTTTGCTCAATGCTTGACCAACTCAAGTTTTATAATATAACAGAGTCTGTTAAACAGACTGTGAACTTTTGGCAAAAGCTTGGGTCAATATTCTGATTCCTTTTATGAAAAATATAAAGTTGATCCATATTTAATTATGAGTCTATCTAAACTGGCCGAGACAATTATGTTTAGGCATTATCCTGAAAGTTGTATGCCCATGATAACATTTCCAGAAGAGTATACATGGCTAAATCAAGAAATAAGGGAATTTGGTGTAAAAGGTGGATTATCTGCTTGTTTTAAACGCCATGCACAAATAAAATATGACGCTAGATATCCGGAAACTGTTTTGAAAGTACCAAATGGTAAACGAATAACACTTATTGAACAATTAGGTATATTTAAAACTCAATAAATAAAGTATTCATAAAATACTTAAGACGTTATTTCATTGTACAGTACAGTCATGAAACAGAAATCGCCTGTTGGGTCTGGAACAATTTATAAAGAAGTCGACGATAAATTTGTTGCTCATAACATATCGGCAAATAAAGGAAATAATGCTAGTAAAATATGACTCCACTGGTTAAATAAAATGCAGAGTCAATTTATCAGAGATGGTGAAATGTATCATATAAGTTGTAAAAAAATGGAGGGGAAAAAATTAGTAATTACTGGCTAGACGGTTATGTTGAATTTGAAGGTGAAAATCGGTCTTTCAGGCATGGTCAAAATTTTAAATTTAATTTCTATTTTAGTTTATATAGAAACCAATTTTGATCCTATAAGAGGTTGTCGGTATCATCCTTGCGAACTCTGTAATACCAAATATATTGGATCTGAATCAGATGAAGCTAAAGACAAAGGAAGGGCGAATTGTAATTTATTTTTTTCAATTATAGATAGTTTTATTTGACGCTTTGATGATAACAATTTCTCGAAAAATGTTTGTCCCTTAATAGCTCGTCACGATTTGTTAAGTCTTAATCTTGATCGATACATTACTATCTCCGAGTGTACTTATCGCAAAGAAATGCAACCTGATCCAGCGTTGATTAATTTGTTTTGGAATAAAGATGAAATTAAAATGTTGGATATAATCGAAGGTATCAAAAATGAAATACTTTTTGGTATCTGCAAAGTTGATATTATTACGCCTCTTGAATCCCGCCTCGTAGAATATGTAGCACAAAAACCAGTCAAGCCTTTTATTGATAAAATGGTCAGTGTTAGAATAAATGCCACTGAAACTGATAACAAACTGCAGCAAAATATGGCTTATCCAAAATTATAAAATTTGGTAACTTTATATTCAGATTTTGATGAATAGTAGCTGGGGAGATTAGCTATGAATTTGAAGGATCGAACAGGAACTGCGTTAGCTCGAATAGATCATCTTAAGGTTTTGTTATAAATTTTTTTTAATGATTATTGATATTTAGTATCATGCAAATTTTTTCATGTTAGAACTGACCAACTGTTTTCCGAATGCCGCGGCATGCCGTATCGATTTATATGAAATAACAATAACTAAAAAGTCTTTACTGACAGGATACCAGGGGGTGATATACATTTTAATTAATGATACTTATTATCTTATATTTTTATTATCACCTTTACAGTTCACGTTGCTATATTCATTCCTTCAGCAAAGTAAATTGCATATGATGAAGTTTCTTGATTTTATGTATGAAAATTTAGAAATTGGCAGCTTTGAATTACTGTATATGGATACAGGAAAAGTTTGAATATATTTTCATACTTATTATCGTTTATTTATATTTGACTTATCATAACTTTGTAAGACTCATTCCCATTTTCATTGGCTGATGAAATTGAAAATCTAGTCAGACCCGTGAAGAAAGAAAATTTTGAAATTCATAAATACGAATGGTTTCTGAAGAATGACTCTGCTCAAGAGCAACGTTTTCCCGGAAAAATGAAAACTGAATTTCGGATAACCTCTGGATTATTTGTGGGATTATCTCCTAAATGCTACATATTGTGTGATAATTCGTTGAAACGGAAAAACGATGATAAAATAGCCGCAAAAGATGTTTCTAGCAGCAATAATTTAACACGCGAAATTTACTTAGATGCCCTTTATAATGTCGATTCAGCCCCCCGTGGCGAAAATTCATTGTTTCTTTACGATCGAAGAAGAACCTGCGTAAATAGCATAAATCAACATAAGAAATTGCCAAACAATTTTTATACCAAATTTGCGGTACAGCCTGATTTAGTTACTCTAAAGCCACTCTCTAAAAATAATTGTTTTTTATAATTTATAATGCGCCATAAATTTTGTGAATTTGAGAAAGAATCTGTGTTGAATTCTATGTCCGAAAGACCGAAGTATTAGATTATCTTACCGAAAAAGAGCAAGAAACAATGGAAAAGGATGCGAAGTGGAAAAGGAGGCGAAGTATGTTGAGAATGCTTGCTCCTTAGAAATAAACATTTTTATCGGAGATTCATCGCCAAAAAAAATTGTCAGATAATTTTTGGGGATGGTCCGAACTCCCTCTAAAATATATGTTGATTTTTGGTGTATTGGGAAAAGTAAAGGTGGGCTTTTACTGGTGCAGCCTAGCTATGGGACCCCTATAAATTTTCAGAAGATTCTCATGAAAACTAAAAATGACGTTGATAATTTAGTCGAATCTCTCAATCACGATACGTTTACAGTCTCGCTGTAGAGATTATTGAAGCTCATGCATTCAGACAAAAATCCGTCGCAATTTCTGGTATTGGCATTTCTAAAGTTATATCAATATGGATGTGAGTATCCAAACAGCAATTTAAAGATTTTGGCGAATGTTTTATTCGATAATTTTAAACATTATTTTTATGTCAATTTTACAATTTATGGCAATTTTTGGCGCTGTATCTTCTGGCGCTGTATAGATAAAACCCAGTCCTGATATAACAAGAAATGACTTACGATTACCAGTATCATCAAAACAAATCCAGTTCCCGAAATACTAATTTTTCTGCCGTCTGAATTAATTTTATGAAATAAAACTCAAAAAAAACTGAACACACTGCCTATTTAGTTAAATTTGATTTTGAATATTATCCTGGTTTTCTAAATATTCTCAAAAATGGAAATAACGAAGGTTATCAAAATCATAGTATCTAAATATAAATAGATCGTTTCTTTGTTGCGAAAATTTTAGTCAAAATAATTTTTTCACAATTATTGATTTTTGCAGCTGTGCGCTAGAGATTTATATAGGCGCTCAAATTCATGATGAATCTTGAATTTTATTATTGAAAACCCTCAAAAAAACCTATTTTTTATAAAATAAATATAATATTATGAAATTTTTTAACACGCGTAATCAAATACTTAATGAATCTAGTGTTGAAATACCAGAAGATTCTAAGAGAACATTTTTAAAAATTATAGATAAAATGAAAGAGTTTTTCTGTAATAAAATTGAATCCAAATCTGATCGTTTTTCGAAACATATGTATAATTCACTATCCATAAGCGAAGACAAAACACCAATACCTCATCAATTAGCTCTAGTTAAAGCAACTAATTTATCGTTTTATGAATTGTTGAGGGATTTTCAACTCTGAAAAATTTCTTTCAATATACACCTGACTATACATTTGACAAAGTACCGACTCCTGATCTTGAAATAAATTTTGGTTGGACACGTGAAATTTCAAATTTGGATAACAACTGGCCCGGTCAAGCATTGACTCATCAAGTTCGGGTAAAATACAAAAAACATATTATTTTATTTTTAAAATTTGTGACGAACTTTGTGTTTTTATCACTAAATATACTTATAATTATTTTTCCACATTCACACTGAAACGGTCTGAGTCAAAATATACAAAAAACTTACAAATGAATCTTAATAATAAAAACATGTCGATTTTGAATGTAATAAGTATATTTTTTTGTTTTTAAATATGATTAAACGAACCGTTTACTTGAATAAAATGACTATTTATAATTCGGTTATCCTAAAGTATTATTTTAAAAATTTAATACTAAATCTGAAATGATTTTAGATCGCTCTTGGGCTGACATTATTTCTGGAAGACCTGCTTCAACTCAAAGTGATTATTCAAAAGGTACTAACATTAACTAAGAAAAAAAAATTCTTGGAAACTTTTTTTTTTAAATGATAACTCAAAATTAACGTTTTTGTTTAGTAAACCAAAGTATCGCCGAAGTTCTCCTCGAAAATGATGTTGACATCGATGTGATGATCCCTAAAATTGTACCCGCACGTAAATTTAAAAAAAAATGTGTTTTAATTTGTCTTTAACCCCTGGAGGTACATAGGCTATGTGAGATTTTTTTTGAAAGACTTAATCCACTTGGAATCTTCCAAAATGTGCAAAATCTTTGCAGACACTTTTCTTTCAAATAAATTTGAAAAAAATCGTGATTCAGATCAAAAAAAAATATATAATTTTGTCGCTTATAGATTGAAATTTTATGGCGAGTTGATTGAAATGCCATTTTGCATGATTTTTGCTGTAATATTTATTTTCGACTAGGAAATAGAATAAAAAGTTGAAATAATGTATTTTTAGGAATTTTGAAGATCTAACTTTTCAACTTGATCGTAAAAAAAATGATGATCTCAAGAGTTTTTTCAGTAAAATAATTACGTTTTCAGAGCACTGGTTGGAGTTATTCGGATCATCGACGTCAAATGATGTCAAATTAATTGATCCTCGAGATGCTCTTTTATTAGACAAAGAAGCGCAAAAATTAGAGCCAGAGTGGAATTTTATCCATTACGAGCAACACGGTAAAGACCGAGCTACTGCTTTTATTATGATGTTCACTGAAATTGTGTATGCTTTCAATCCTATAATTAATGAATTCGGAAAATTAATTGAATTATCACGTTCTGAAAATTTACATTTTTGACTTGGAATAGAAGGGTATGACATGGAAGGAAATTTCTTATAAAATCTTTCTTTAAAAACAGTTTATGAAACATTATCTCTACTAATGCAAAAAATTAAGGATTTTTTTTTACTAATTTATTTTCTAATATATATCCCTTATTCACACTTTTGTAAATATCCCGGCCCTGATTAGGAAACGTAGTGTGTTTTTAAGTAGGAGGGCCGGGGTATTTACAAAAGTGTGAATATGGGATATAACTTAACAAGCCTACTGGACTTCAAAAATCGAAAAATTAGCTCTCTTTTACTTTTAGATATTGCTAGTCGATACAAATAAGGGGGTGTCATAAATGAGGAAGACTGTAGTCAATATAACTTACGAAAATAATAAGTCAGTATATTTTTTATGCTTATTATAGTTAGCTGAACCGATATAACTATCTTTTAGCTTGATAAAATCATTTTTATCCATTTTAGGAAAGCTTTGAGTTCGAGTTTTCATATTTAAAATCGTAAAAATTTCAAAAAAAAAATCAAAACATTATGAAAATTTTCCGCATTTTTCGTCCAAAATTTTTTCTGTTTTGTTCATTTAAATCTGTGTGTAAAAACCAAAAAAAGTATCCACTTTAACTTTTTATCATGGATGCATACATATATTCTGACCGCTGTTTGAAAAATCATAAAATTTTTTCATATCGACTTTTTAGAATATTATGAAAATTTTCCGCAAATCAAGACCAAATTTTTATTACGGGTTTTTTGAATTCTTCATTACAAATCAGGCAGAATCACTTATTTAATTTTCTGGTATCTATGAAATCTCTGTATGTCAACTATCGATGAAATTTTTAACACTTGGCTGTACACTCGATAAGTGCCATTTGGCACTAAATTTTATAAAAATTTTATGCTAGCAAAAAATTTCCAATAAAATTGCGGGTGTAATAGGCGCCATTTCTTCAGATAGTAAGAACATTTTATCTCAAATAAGTTGTTTTTCTCTACTTTTGGCCATTTTTCATGGAATAAAACTTTGATATTAAGGAAATTTTTCACTGTGCAGAATTAAAACAAGGCTTTTTAACGCAGTACACCCGACAATGTCTGAAGTTTATTAATATCGTCTTCAAATAAAATTCTATAGTCAGGTTAAGTTTGAAATGGATGTACAGTGAAAAGTGGTTTTTAATATTTCCATAGATAATTAGTTATGTTAACCTCCTCACACCCAAAAACGAGAACTTCGCCTCACACTCAAAAGCCTATCTGAAGGCACTACTTTGAGCGCTTATCACGGGAAAACTGGAAAAGATGTCAATTTATTTATTTGTCAGTGATTGAGATCAAGGATAGAATTAAGTGAATAACACTTAACATTTTAAAATTTAGAAGTTTGTGAACTAGATAACTGCGAGAGAAAAGAGAGGTTCACTCACCTGGTATTTCTTGAAAAACCATACATTTTTTACAATGACATATAAGTAACAAATTAACAAGTGAAAATCTAGCTATTTATAATCAGTACCTTATCAGTACTTTATGTTCTACACTTGATCGATTTGTCTTTGTCGGCTTTATTTGGGTTAAATTGCCCTTCAATTCTTTCGAAAAATAATTTTATATTTTCGTATATCGGCAGTGTACACAAGGAACTTTTCAGCTGGTTTCGGATTTCAATTTAGACTAGATTTTTTTGGATACTTTCGATTTTTTAGGTTTTTTGCCTTCTAAAGACCCAGCTTCTCTTTTAACTGATTTTTTTGTTGACATTTCAACCTTCTTGTATGCATTTTGGACTTTATTGACCTTTTCAACTTTTTTATTAACTTCGACCGATTTAACCGCCTTTTCTTTTTTTGCATATCCATTTTTGGCTTTAATTTCGGCTTTTACAACAAAATCATCCACAGTTGGTGAAGTTTTTCCAGGTTTTTGATATAAAGTAGATCTTGACCCTTTTTCTTTTCCAGAGTAGACTATATTGTGGTTAAAATCTATATCATTAAATTTTGAATTTTTTAAAGTTCACTTTTTCGAAAAAATTATCAAATTTTTATTATGCTGACCAATATCGAAATTTTTCTTTAATCATATTATTTGCTACATTACTTAATAT
>SCLH01000366.1:331223-355684 GCA_004367855.1 Oikopleura vanhoeffeni | reverse complement strand
AAAATGATATTAATTGATCTTTGGCTATAAGGACAATCTGGAGCCAGGGGAACTAAAAACCAAGTTGAATTGTCAGACGAATTAGTTTTTATTTTGTCGTCATTTTATCTATTTTAACCTTAACTGAAACATAGAGACCAGTTTGAAATTTCTTAGCTGTATTTGCAGATGCCATAAAACGAACTTTTCCAAAAATATTTCTTTCAGTCCAAGCTCGATCAAATTTTCCACAGACCCATCCGATTCCAGAATAAGAATTTGGATCACATCCATCTAAAGCCCATTTATCGTTCAAAATAACCATATATTCCATAGCTTTTCAGAGGCTATTTTTCATTCATTACAGTGGTAGAGCCGAAAATAAGAAGAATTATTGGCTATGATCCGAAATCAAGAATTAATTAATATTTCATCGAATAATCATAAACCCTTATTAAAGTTCATGAACGTTTATGAATTTGTCATTCACCAATCATCAAATGCGCGATAATCCGAGGGCAGCCCTCTGTATATCTCGGCTGGGTGCAAATATCTAGTGAATAATAAAATAAAAAAAGAATTGGTCCGAATCGGACTATTTTTTTCTGAGATTACTGAAATTGTTTAATTATCAGTTTTTGTTAAAAAATTGGAAACAATGGTCTGATTCGAATTTTGTTAATTTATTTTTCTCTAAATATTTGTGCTCAGTTTGAGCTATCTAAGAACTCAATCGGATAAGTCGTTTTCAAACGCCGAATTAAATAAAAATGTTGGCATAAAACCCCAGCAAGTACCGTAATAGATATAATCAAAAAATGTTGCCCGTTGCCTGTTTTTGCATTGGGTGTCCACTCTAGAATTTTCTTGCCCCAGAGCATTCGTAGATAATTATGAATAATTCCGTCAGTTTTCAGCTGAGTTTGAGCGGCATTCCAGAGTTTGTCATGAGTCGATCCTTTTTCCAATTGATCAAGAGTATAAATCCATTCACGCTTGTCAGATGCGTGTTCATTTAATGTGCCTTAGTCTAGATTTTTATTATAGCAAGGGGGAGATTTAATCTCCTACTAGTTTTGACGATTTAAAAGAAGGAATTTCAAAACTCAAAAATGGGTATCGATGTTTTTAAGCTATCTTGTAGCGAATTTTTTTCTGGTTATTTAAAGACTCAGGATTTTTTTGTTTATAAAATTTTTTCAAAAAAAAATGGTTTTAAGGTCAAATTTTTCAGATTTTACAAGGGTTGCAAGAAAGAGTTCTAGCGACCCCGTATGGAGAGCTAATTTTTTTGGCAAGTGAAAATAAAGCGTTTTTTAGGGTAGCATTTTTAAGGATTAGGGTCGGCAACCATGTGGTTGACCTTTCATAAGCGGTCAAAGTTCAAGGTCAATTTCAAGTTCAAGACTTGAAAGTACCCTCAAAAGAACAGGAAGGGTCGAATTTCTGATGAACATATTAACAACTATGGGTCAATAACGTACTGAAAGGTCGCTAGAGCGCAAAAACTGATCCCATTTTTGAGATTTCAGAGAGGTTGCTGAAGCCAGTTTTTGCGCTCTAGTGATCTTTCAGTGCGTAATTGACCCATAGTTGCTAATACGTTCATTAGAAAGTCGACCCTTCCGGTTCTTTTGAGGGTACTTTCAAGTTTCTACGATGAACTTGAAATTGACCTTGAACTTTGACCGCTTATTAAAGGTCGGCCACATGGTCGCCGACCCTAATCCTTAATAATGGTTTCCTAAAAAACGATTAATTTTCACTTGCCAAAAAATAGCGCTCTAGCTCTCCATACGGGGTCGCTAGAACTCTTTCTTGCACCCTTTGTAAAATCTCAAAAATTTGACCTTAAAATCAATTTTTGTTTAAAAAAATTTCATAAACGAAAAAAATCCCTGGTCTTAAAATGACCACAAAAAAATTCTCTACAAGATAGCTTTAAAACATCGATACCCATTTTTGAGTTTTTAAATTCCTTATTTCAAATGGTCTTTGTGAAATACTAGTTTTGGCAGAAAAAGAGGTACAAATTGATTTTTGTTTAGTCAATCGAACCTTAAATCACGTCACGTGTTTATTTAAAAACTAATTTTTGTTCCCTCTCAGGCCTACGTTGCTTCTTATTGGCTCCGAGCATTTTTCCACGAAAAAGAAAAACACGCTATTTAAAGCGNACCTATTCGATCAGTTTTCACATCACACTTTCTGGTTGGGCACAAGGTTAGCGGTTTTAATGTATTACATAAAAGAACTAAAATTGACGCCATCATTAAAGTGGTGGCTTTTCTTCGCTTTAAAATAGCAGTGTTTTTTCTTTTTTCGTGGAAAAAATTGCTGCGGAGCCAATAAGAAGCAACGTAGGCCTGAGAGGGACCAAAATTAGTTTAAATAAACAAACGTGACGTGTATTTCAAGTTTCGAATTGACTAAACAAAAATTCATTTGTACCTCTTTTTCTGCCAAAACTACAGTATGTGTTTTTTTTTACTAGCGGAAAATGAAAATGTCAATTTTAGGTAATACGGGCCAATAAAAAAGGTAACTAGGTGGAGTTTATTTTCAAACTTAATATCGGCTATAGCTTGGCTGTTCAAAATAAATCCACCTAGTTTACCATTTTTTAATTGGGCCGCAAATACCTAAATGACAAATTTCTTCCGGAAGTAAAAAAAACACATACACTGTAGTATACTGTAGTTATTTCACAAAACTAGTAGGAGATTAAATCTCCCCTTGCTGTAATAAAAATCTAGACTAAGGCACATTAAATGAACACGCATCTGACAAGCGTGAATGGATTTATACTTCTTGATCAATTGGAAAAAGGATCGACTCATGACAAACTCTGGAATGCCGCTCAAACTCAGCTGAAACTGACGGTTATTCATAATTATCTACGAATGCTCTGGGGCAAGAAAATTCTAGAGTGGACACCCAATGCAAAAAAGTAGGCAACGGGCATCATTTTTTGATTATATCTATTACGGTACTTGCTGGGGTTTGTGCCACTTTTTAAGCCAACATTTTTATTTAATTCGGTGTTTGAAAACGACTTAATCCGATTGAGTTCTTAGATAGCTCAAACTGAGCACAAATATTTTAGAAAAAAATAAATTAACAAAATCCGAATCAGACCATTGTTTCCAATTTTTTAACAAAAACTGATAATCAAACAATTTCAGTAATTTCAGAAAAAAAATAGTCCGTATTCGGACCAATTCTTTTTTTATTTTTTATTTCATAGATATTTGCACCCAGCCGAGATATACAGGGGCTGCCTCGGATTATTCGCGCATTTGATGATTGGTGAATGACCAAATTTAAATTCTAACGTTCATGAACTTTAATAAGGGTTTATGATTTATTCGATGAATATTAAATTATTCTTTGATTTCGGGATCATAGCCAATAATTTCTTATTTTCGGCTCTACTATTGTAAGAATAAAAAATAGCCTCTGAAAAGCTATGGAATTATATGGTTATTTTGAACGATAAATGGGCTTTAGATGGATGTGATCCAAATTCTTATTCTGGAATCGGATGGGTCTGTGGAAAATTTTGATCGAGCTTGGACTGAAAGAGATATTTTTGGAAAGGTTCGTTTGGCATCTGCAAATACAGCTAAGAAATTTCAAACTGGTCTCTATGTTTCAGTTAAGGTTAAAATAGATAAAATGACGACAAAATAAAAACTAATTCGTCTGACAATTCAACTTGGTTTTTAGTTCCCCTGGCTCCAGTTGTCCTTATACAAAGATCAATTAATATCATTTTTACTGTATTTTGAGATAATTAATTACAATTTGAAAATAATTTCGAATGACTACATATTAAGTAATGTTAGCAAATAATTATGATTAAAGAAAATTTCGATATTGGTCAGCATAATAAAAATTTGATAATTTTTTCGAAAAAGTGAACTTTAAAAAATTCAAAATTTAATGATATAGATTTTAACCACAATATAGTCTACTCTGGAAAAAGAAAAAGGTCAAGATCTACTTTATATCAAAAACCTGGAAAAAACTTCACCAACTGTGGATGATTTTGTTGTAAAAACCGAAATTAAAGCCAAAAATGGATATGCAAAAAAAGAAAGGCGTTAAATCGGTCGAAGTTATATAAAAAGTTGAAAAGGTCAATAAAGTCCAAAATGCATACAAGAAGGTTGAAATGTCAACAAAAAATCAGTTAAAAGAGAAGCTGGGTCCCTTTAGAAGGCAAAAAACCTAAAATCGAAAGTATAAAAAAAATCTAGTCTAAATTGAAATCCGCAACCAGCTGAAAAGTTCCTTGTGTACACTGCCGATATACGAAAATATAAAATTATTTTTCGAAAGAATTTGAAGGGCAATTTAACCCAAATAAAGCCGACAAAGACAAATCGATCAAGTGTAGAACATAAAGTACTGATAAGGTACTGATTATAAATAGCTAGAGTTTCACTTGTTAATTTGTTACTTATATGTCATTGTAAAAATGTATGGTTTTTCAAGAAATACCAGGTGAGTGAACCTCTTCTTTTCTCTCGCAGTTATCTAGTTCACAAACTTCTAAATTTTTAAAATGTTAAGTGTTATTTCACTTAATTCTATCCTTGATCTCAATCACTGACAAATAAATAAATTGACATCTTTTCCAGTTTTCCCGTGATAAGCGCTCAAAGTAGTGCCTTCAGATAGGCTTTTGAGTGTGAGGCGAAGTTCTCGTTTTTGGGTGTGAGGAGGTTAACATAACTAATTATTATGGAAAATTAAAAGCCACTTTTCACTGTACATCATTTCAAACTTAACCTGACTATAGAATTTTATTTTGAAGACGATATTAATAAACTTCAGACATTGTCGGTGTACTGCGTTAAAAAGCCTTGTTTTAATTCTGCAACAGTGAAAAATTTCCTTAATATCAAAGTTTTATTCCATGAAAAATGGCCAAAAGTAGAGAAAAACAACTTATTTGAGAATAAAATGTTCTTACTATCTGAAGAAATGGCCGCCTATTACACCCGCAATTTTATTGGAAATTTTTTGCTAGCATAAAATTTTTATAAAATTTAGTGCCAAATGGCACTTATCGAGTGTACAGCCAAGTGTTTAAAAATTTCATCGATAGTTGACATACAGAGATTTCATAGATACCAGAAAATTAAATAAGTGATTCTGCCTGATTTGTAATGAAGAATTCAAAAAACCCGTAATAAAAATTTTGGTCTGATTTGCGGAAAATTTTTCATAATATTCTAAAAAGTCGATATGAAAAAATTTTATGATTTTTCAAACAGCGGTCAGAATAATGTATGCATCCATGATAAAAAGTTAAAGTGGATACTTTTTTTGGGTTTTCTACACAGATTTAAATGAACGAAACAGAAAAATGGACGAAAAATGCGGAAAATTTTCATAATGTTTTGATTTTTTTTTTGAAATTTTTACGATTTTAAATATGAAAACTCGAACTCAAAGCCCTAAAATAAAAAGCATAAAAAAGTATACTGAACTTATTATTTTCGTAAGTTATATTGACTACAGTCTTCCTCATTTATGACACCCCTTATTTGTATCGACTAGCAATATCTAAAAGTAAAAAGAGAGCTAATTTTTTCGATTTTTGAAGTCCAGTAGGCTTGTTAAGTTATATTCCCATATTCACACTTTTGTAAATACCCGGCCCTCCTACTTAAAAACACACTACGTTTCCTAATCAGGGCCGGGATTTTACAAAAGTGTGAATAAGGGATATATATTAGAAATAAATTAGTAAAAAAAATCCTTAATTTTTTGCATTAGTAGAGATAATGTTTCATAAACTGTTTTTAAAGAAAGATTTTATAAGAAATTTCCTTCCATGTCATACCTTCTATTCCAAGTCAAAATGTAAATTTTTCAGAACGTGATAATTCATTAATTTTCCGAATTCATTAATTATAGGATTTGAAAGCATACAACAATTTCAGTGAACATCATATAAAAGCAGTAGCCTCGGTCTTTACCGTGTTGCTCGTAATGGATAAATTCCACTCTGGCTCTAATTTTTGCGCTTCTTTGTCTAATAAAAGAGCATCTCGAGGATCAATTAATTTGACATCATTTGACGTCGATGATCCGAATAACTCCAACCAGTGCTCTGAAAACGTAATTATTTTACTGAAAAAACTCTTGAGATCATCATTTTTTTTACGATCAAGTTGAAAAGTTAGATCTTCAAAAATTCCTAAAAATACATTATTTCAACTTTTTATTCTATTTCCTAGTCGAAAATAAATATTACAGCAAAAATCAAGCAAAATGGCATTTCAATCAACTCGCCATAAAATTTCAATCTATAAGCGACAAAATTATATATTTTTTTTTGAATCTGAATCACGATTTTTTTTCAAAATTTTATTTGAAAGAAAAGTGTTGCCAAAAGATTTTGCACATTTTGTGGAAGATTCCAAGTGGATTGAAGTCTTTCAAAAAAATCTCACATAGCCTATGTACCTCCGGGTTAAAGACAAATTAAAACACATTTTTTTTTAAATTTACCTGCGGGTACAATTTTAGGGATCATCACATCGATGTCAACATCATTTTCGAGGAGAATTTCGGCGATACTTTGGTTTACTAAACAAAAACGTTAATTTTGAGTTATCATGTTAAAAAAAAAGTTTCCAAGAATTTTTTTTCTTAGTTGATGTTAGTACACTTTGATAATTCACTTGAGTTGAGCAGGTCTTCCAGAAATAATGTCAGCCCAAGAGCGATCTAAATCATTTCAGATTTAGTATTAAATTTTAAAATAATACTTTAGGATAACCGAATTATAAATAGTCATTTTATTCAAGTAAACGGTTCGTTTAAATCATATTTAAAAAACAAAAAAATATACTTATTACATTCAAAAATCGACATGTTTTTTATTATTAAGATTCATTTGTAAGTTTTTGTATATTTTGACTCAGACCGTTCAGTGTGAATGTGGAAAAATAATTATAAGTATATTTATGTGATAAAAACACAAAGTGGTCACAAATTTTAAAAAATAAATAATATGTTTTTTGTATTTTACCCGAACTCTGATGAGTCAATGCTTGACCGGGCCAGTTGTTATCCAAATTTGAAATTTCACGTGTCCAACCAAATTTATTTCAAGATCAGGAGTCGTCTTTTGTCAAATGTATAGTCAGGTGTATATTGAAAGAAATTTTTCAGAGTTGAAAATCCCTCAACAATTCATAAAACGATAAATTAGTTGCTTTAACTAGAGCTAATGATGAGGTATTGTGTTTTGTCTTCGCTTATGGATAGTGAATTATACTATGTTTCGAAAAAACGATCAGATTGGATTCAATTTTATTACAGAAAAACTCTTTCATTTTATCTTAATTTTTTAAAAAATGTTCTCTAGAATCTTCTGGTATTTCAAACACTAGATTCATTAAGTATTTGATTACGCGTGTTAAAAAATTCATAATATTATATTTATTTTATAAAAAATAGGTTTTTTGAGGTTTTCAATAATAAAATTCAAGATTCATCATGAATTTGAGCGCCTATATAAATCTTAGCGCACAAGCTGCAAAAATCAATAATATTTGAAAAAATTTATTTTGACTAAAATTTCGCAACAAAGAAACGATCTATTTATATTTAGATACTATGATTTTGATAAACCTTCGTTATTTCCATTTTTGAGAATATTTAGAAAAACCAGGATAATATTCAAAAATCAAATTTAACTAAATAGGCAGTGTGTTCAGTTTTTTTTGAGTTTTATTTCATAAAAATTAATTCAGACGGCAGAAAAATTAGTACCAGTTTCGGGAACTGGATTGTTTTTGATGATACTGGTAATCGTAAGTCATTTCTTGTTATATCAGGACTGGGTTTCTCATTACAGCGCCAGAAGATACAGCGCAAAAATTGCCATAAATTGTAAAATTGACTATAAAATAATGTTTAAATTATCGAATAAAACATTCGCCAAAATCTTTAAATTGCTGTTTGGATACTCACATCCATATTGATATAACTTTAGAAATGCCAATACCAGAAATTGCGACGGATTTTTGTCTGAATGCATGAGCTTCAATAATCTCTACTAGCGAGACTGTTAACGTATCGTGATTGAGAGATTCGACTAAATTATCAACGTCATTTTTAGTTTTCATGAGAATCTCTGAAAATTTATAGGGGTCCCATAGCTAGGCTGCACCAGTAAAAGCCCACCTTTACTTTTCCCAATACACCAAAAATCAACATATATTTTAGAGGGAGTCGGACCATCCCCAAAAATTATCTGACAATTTTTTTTGGCGATGAATCTCCGATAAAAATGTTTATTTCTAAGGAGCAAGCATTCTCAACATACTTCGCCTCCTTTTCCACTTCGCATCCTTTTCCATTGTTTCTTGCTCTTTTCGGTAAATAATCTAATACTTCGGTCTTTCGGACATAGAATTCAACACAGATTCTTTTCTAAATTCACAAAATTTATGGCGCATTATAAATTATAAAAAACAATTATTTTAGAGAGTGGCTTAGAGTAACTAAATCAGGCTGTACCGCAAATTTGGTAAAAAATTGTTTGGCAATTCTTTATGTTGATTTATGCTATTTACGCAGGTTCTCTTCTTCGATCGTAAAGAAACAATGAATTTTCGCCACGGGGGCTGAATCGACATTATAAAGGGATCTAAGTAAATTTCGCGTTTTAAATTATTGCTGCTAGAAACATCTTTTGCGGCTATTTTTATCATCGTTTTTCCGTTTCAACGAATTATCACACAATATGTAGCATTTAGGAGATACCCACAAATAATCCAGAGGTTATCCGAAATTCAGTTTCATTTTCGGGAAAACGTTGCTCTTGAGCAGAGTCATTCTTCAAAAACCATTCGTATTTATGAATTTCAAAATTTTCTTTCTTCTCGGGTCTAACTAGATTTTCAATTTCATCAGCCAATGAAAATGGGAAGAGTCTTACAAAGTTATGATAAGTCAAATATAAATAAACGATAATAAGTATGAAAATATATTCAAACTTTTTCCTTGATCCATATACAGTAATTCAAAGCTGCCAATTTCTAAATTTTCATACATAAAATCAAGAAACTTCATCATATGCAATTTTACTTTGCTGAAGAATAAATAATGCAACGTGAACTGTAAAGGTGATAATAAAAATTTAATAAGATAATAGATATCATTTAATTAAAATGTATATCACCCCCTGGTATCTCTGTCAAGTAAAGACTTTTTAGTTATTGTTATTTCATATAAATCGATACGGCATGCCGCGGCATTCGGAAAACAGTTGGTCAGTTCTAACATGAAAATAAATTTGCATGATACTAAATATCAATAATCATTAAAAAAAATTTGAACAAAACCTTAAGATGATCTAATCGAGCTAACGCAGTTCCTGTTCGATCCTTCAAATTCATAGCTAATATCCCCAGCTACTATTCATCAAAATCTGAATATAAAGTTACCAAATTTTTATAATTTTGGATAAGCCATATTTTGCTGCAGTTTGTTATCAGTTTCAGTGGCATTTATTCTAACACTGACCATTTTATCAATAAAAGGCTCGACTGGTTTTTGTGCTACATATTCTCGAGCGGGATTCAAGAGGCGTAATAATATCAACTTTGCAGAAACCAAAAAGTATTTCATTTTTGATACCTGTGCAAATACCCGATATCTCTCCACGTGATAATTTGGTCCAAAAATGCTTCAACACTTTTAGGCAAATTCCAGAATCCCTCATTTTTAGCCAGAAATGCATTATTAGTTTTGCTTCCATCGAAATTATATTTTTTGAAAAGCTCATCTAAAACATGATGTGCACTTATGTTTAGGTTGAAAAAATATTTTTTTCAAAATTATTGCATATTATGTAATTTATCAATTTTGAACAATGTTTTTCAAAATTTTGTTAACGGTTTGCTCCAAAAATTCCAATTACGAGAAAAAAGAATTCAAAAATTGTGAATTTTTCCAACTATTTCTTTTATGAATTATGCTGTATGTAAAAGACAATTTGATAAATTTAGAAATTTGTAGAATACTTATTTGTGTTGTCGGTTTGCTTCCAACAAAACAAAAAAATTTGACCAAAATTATTTTCAAAACTGTATACAGTCAATTATACTGAAATTTTTGAAAAAAATTTTGATCAATTTTTTTTGTATACTGTATCTATTTTTTTTTATTAATTGTGGAAAAACGTTTTTCAACCCCCCCTAATGTGTCCAAAATGTAGATATGGTGACAATCCACTTGGTCCATTTTTCTCCGGGTGATTTCTATCATCATTATATTTCTTTAGTTTGTTCGCTAAAAAATCGTCCCAGCATATTTTTGCCGCTTTACTGCCACCACAAATATGTTTCACTGGGTGTACAGAATGGTCAATATCTAAGTCCGAGATAAGATCCAAATTTATTTCACAAATCTCCAAATTTGACTCTTTGAAAATAGAATCAGCCACACCTTCTTTAACTGGTTCTAGTTCTGTTGATTTAAGAGGATTTGCCAGAGGAAATTCGGTCATATAAAGTTTAAATGACTTGGTAAAAGATGAAAATTTTAATATCAAATATCTAATAATTAACGGTTAATTACCAGTTAAATTGGGAAAAACAAAAAAGTTTTCCATGTCAAACATTTACTTTGGTAAAACGAAAACTTTGAGCTCAATTTTCACAGATCACGTAACGGTAGTATGTCAATCTTTTCTCACATTCTAGAACGCCAAATAACAGACGATTTTTCACAATTTCAGACTTCAAAATCTATCTCCTCCTGGACATATTTGCAAAATGGCTTAAATTTCCAGCTAAAACTCGAGATATGATTTTTTGGGTCATATTCGAAAAATTTCCGTAAAAAAGTGCTTCGATTTTTTCGAAAGTAGGCTCAAAAGAAGCCAGTGAAACACTGATGAGAAAGTTGGCTTACGTTCAAGTCGATATTTGAAGTTTTAGTGGTCAAATTTGAGCAAACTTTATTTTTAACTTTATCTTTTAAAAAAATCCTAGAAAAAAATGCGAAAATTTCGAAAAAAACAATTTGTGATTGGGTTCTTAGTACACTTAATTATCGGTAAGGGTACAAACGCGGGCCAAAAAATATGGCCCGCCATGGGGGTAATCGGACCTCAGGAATCCGAATTCGAAATAGGTTTAAGCTCTAATGGACTCACAAGCGCTAGAGAGCTAAAGCGCGGGCCATATGCAGGCTCGAAAAAAATGAGTACCGTAGCCGATACCGATTTGAAGCCCAAAATGACTCTAATATTTGAAAAAATACCCACAAGGCCGCTAGAGAGCAAACGGGCTATATTCGGGCCTAAAAATAAAGGGCAAGATGTAAATGATTCCAAAGAACGAATGACCATTAAAATTTGAAAATGCCCTCCAGCCGCTAGAAAGCAAAAGAAATTAAGAAGAATGTTTTTTTTTAATGTAGATGTTTCTTGTTTCGCAATCAAATTTTGCATTTCTTACAATATTTTTACAATGAATACATCAAAGTTCAGAATAACTTTATTATGAAAATGGCACTTTTTCAGAAGTTTTCGTTTACCAAAGTAAATGTTTGACATGGAAAACTTTTTTGTTTTTCCCAATGTTAACTGGATAATTAACGTTATTATTAGATATTTTGATATTAAAATTTTCATCTTTTACAATCATTTAAACTTTATATGACCGAATTTCCCTGGCAAATCCTCTTAAATGTCAACAGAACTAGAACCAGTCTAAGAAGGTGTGGCTGATTCTATTTTCAAAGAGTCAAATTTGGTTTGTGAATAAATTTGGATCTTATCTCGGACTTATATATGACCATTCTGTACACCCAGTGAAACATATTTGTGTGTTGGCAGTAAGCGGCAAAATAATGCTAGGACGATTTTTTGTTAGCGAACAACTAAAAATATAATTGATGATAGAAATCAACCCGGAAAAAATGGACCAGTGGATTGTCACCCCATATCTCACATTTACATCGGACCCACATTAGTGGGGGTTGAAACGTTTTTCCACAATACCATAAAACAAAATATATATTAAGTATACAGTCAATTAAACTGAAATTAAAAAATTTGGTTCAAATTTTTTTTGTTTTTGTTGGAAGCAACTCACAACCAAATAGTTATTTCTACAATTTTAATTTATCAAATTGTCTTTTACATACCGGTACAGCATATTCATATAAAGAAATAGTTAGAAAATGTCAATTTTTGAAGTATTTTTTTTGTAAGTTGGATTTTTTGAAGGAAAATTTTGAAAAAACATTGTTCAATAATCGATAAATTACATCATTGCAATAATTTTTGAAAAATAGTTTTGCAACCTAAACATAAGTGCAATCACTTGTTTTAGATGAAGGCTTTTCAAAAATATAATTTTCGATGGAAGCAAAACTAATAATGGCATTTTCTGGCTAAAAATGAGGGATTCTTGGAATTTGGCCTAAAAGTGTTGAGCATTTTTTGGACCAATATCACGTGGAGAGATAATCGGGTATTTGCACACCTCAAGTGCACCTATTCGATCAGTTCACATCACTCTTTCTTGGTTGGGGCACAAGGTTAGCGGTTTTAATGATTACATATAGAAAACTAAATTGACGCCATCATTAAGTGGTGTGCTTTTCTTCGCTTTAAAATTAGCGTGTTTTTTCTTTTTCGTGGAAAAAATTGCTCGGAGCCAATAAGAAGACAACGTAGGCCTGAGAGGGACCAAAATTAGTTTTTAAATAAACACGTGACGTGATTTCAAGTTTCGATTGACTAACAAAAATTCAATTTGTTACCTCTTTTTTCTGCCAAAACTACAGTATGTGTTTTTTTACTAGCGGAAAATGAAATGTCATTCTTAGGTAATTACGGCCAATTAAAAAATGGTAACTAGGTGGATTTATTTTCAAACTTAATATCGCTATAGTTGCGCTTTCTAAAATAATCCACCATGTTTACCATTTTTTAATTGGGCCGCAAATACCTAATGACAAATTCTTCCGGAAGTAAAAAAAACACATACACGTAGTATACTGTAGTTATTTCACAAAACTAGTAGGAGATTAAACTCCCCTTGCTGTAATAAAAATCTAGACTTAAGGCACATTAAATGAACACTGCATCTGACAAGCGTGAATGGATTATATTAACTTCTTGATCAATTGGAAAAAGGTTCGACTCATGACAAACTCTGGAATGCCGCTCAAACTCAGCTGGAAACTGACGGCTTATTCATAATTATCTCGAATGCTCTGGGGAAAGACAATTCTAGATGTGGACACCCATGCAAAAAAATAGGCAACGGGCATCATTTTTTGATTATATCTATTACGGTACTTGCTTTTTAGGGGTTTGTGCCACTTTTTTAAGCCAACATTTTTATTTAATTCGGTGTTTGAAAACCGACTTAATCCGATTGAGTTTCTTAGATAGCTCAAACTGAGCACAAATATTTAGAAAAAAATAAATTAACAAAATCCGAATCAGACCTGTTTCCACATTTTTTTAACAAAAACTATATCAAAATTTCAGTAATTTCAGAAAAAAAATAGTCCGTATTCGGACCCAATTCTTTTTTTATTTTTTATTTCATAGATATTTGCACCCAGCCGAGATATACAGGGGCTGCCTCGGATTATTCGCGCATTTGATGATTGGTGGAATGAACTCAAATTTAAATTCGTAACGTTCATGAACTTTATAAAGGGTTTTGATTTATTCGATGAATATAATTATTCTTTGATTTCGGATCATAGCCAATTTAATTTTCTTATTTTCGGCTCTACTATTGTAAGAATAAAAAATTAGCTCTGAAAAGCTATGGGAATTATATGGTTATTTTTTGAACGATAAATGGGCTTTAGCATGGATGTGATCCAAATTCTTATTCTGGAATCGGATGGGTCTGTGAAAATTTTGATCGAGCTTGGACTGAAAGGAGATATTTGTGGAAAGGTTCGTTTGGCATCTGCAAATACAGCTAAGAAATTCAAACTGTCTCTATGTTTCAGTTTCAAGGTTAAAATAGCATAAAATGACGACAAATAAAAACTAGATTTCGTCTGACCAATTCAACTTGGTTTTTAGTTCCCCCTTGGCTCCCAGTTGTCCTTATACAAGATCAATTAATATCATTTTTACTGTATTTTGGAGATAATTAATTACAATTTGAAAATTAATTTCGAATGACTACTATTAAGTAATGTTAGCAAATAATTATGATTAAAGAAAAATTTCGATATTGGTCAGCATAATAAAAATTTTGATAATTTTTTTCGAAAAAGTGGAACTTTAAAAAATTCAAAAATTTATGATATAGATTTTAAACCACATATATAGTCTACTCTGGAAAGAAAAAGGTCAAGATCTACTTGTATATCAAAACACCTGGAAAAAACTTCACCAACTGTGGATGATCTTGTTTGTAAAAACCGAATTAAAGCCAAAAATGGATATGCAAAAAAAAAGAAAAGGCGGTTAAAATCGGTCGAGTTTATCAAAAAAGTTGAAAAGCGTCAATTTAAAGTTCCAAGATGCATACAAGAAGGTTGAAATGTCAACACAAAAATCAGTTAAAAGAGAAGCTGGGTCTTTAGAAGGCAAAAATACCTAAAATCGAAGTATAAAAAAAAATCTAGTTCTAAATTGAAATCGAACCAGCTGAAAAGTTCCTTGTGTACACTGCCGATATACCGAAAAAATATAAAATTATTTTTCGAAAGAATTTGAAGGGCAATTTAACCCCAAATAAGCCGACAAAGAACAATCGATCAAGTGTAGAACATAAAGTACTGATAAGGTACTGATTAATAAATAGCTAGAGTTTCACTTGTTAATTTGTTACTTATTATGGTCATTGTAAAAAGTATGGTTTTTCAAGAAATACCAGGTGAGTTGACCTCTTCTTTTCTCTCGCAGTTATCTAGTTTCACAAACTTCTAAATTTTTAAAATGTTAAGTGTTATTTCACTTAATTCTTTCCTTGATCTCAATCACTGACAAATAAATAAATTGACATCTTTTTCCAGTTTTCCCGTGCATAACGCGCTCAAAGTAGTGCCTTCAGATAGGCTTTTGAGTGTGAGGCGAAGTTTTCTCGTTTTTGGGTGTGAGGAGGTTAAATAACTAATTATTATGGAAAATTAAAAGCCACTTTTTCACTGTAATTCATTTCAAACTTAACTCTGACTATAGAATTTTATTTTGAAACGATATAATAAACTTCAGACATTGTCGGTTGTAGCTGGTTAAAAAGCCTTTTGTTTTAATTCTGCACAGTTTTGAAAATTTCCTTATATCAAGTTTTTATTCCATGAAAAATTGGCCAAAAGTAGAGAAAAACAACTTATTTGAGATAAACATGTTCTTTTACTATCTGAGAAATGGCCGCCTATTACACCCGCAATTTTATTGGAATTTTTTGCTAGGCATAAAATTTTTATAAATGTTAGTTGCCAAATGGCACTTATCAGTGTCAGCCAAGTGTTTTAAAAATTTTCTCGATTAGTTGACATACAGAGATTTCCAATAGATACCAGAAAATTAAATAAGTTGATTCTGCCTGATGTTGTAATGAAGAATTCAAAAAACCCGCTAATAAAAACTTTTGGTCTTGATTTCGGAAAAATTTTTCATAATATTCTAAAAAGGTCGATATGAAAAAATTTTATGATTTTTCAAACAGCGGTCAGAATATATGATCATTGCATCCATGATAAAAAGTTTAAAGTGGATACTTTTTTTGGGTTTTCTACACAGATTTAACATGAACAAACAGTAAAAATGGACGAAAAATGCGGAAAATGTTTTCATACTGTTTTGTTTTTTTTCTTTGAAATTTTTTACGAGTTTTAATATTGAAAACTCGAACTCAAAGCCCTAAAATAAAATAGCATAAAAAAGTATACTGAACTTATTATTCGTTGAAGTTATATTGACTACAGTCTTCCTGCATTTATGACACCCCCTTATTTTTGTATCGACTGCAATTCATAAAAGTTAAAAAGAGAGCTAATTTTTTCGATTTTTGAGTCCAGTAGGCTTGTTTAAGTTATATTCCCTCATATTCACCACTTTTTGTAATACCCGGTCCCTCCTACTTAAAACACACTACGTTTCCTAATCAGGGCCGGGATTTTACTTAGAAAGTGTGAATAAAGATATTATATTAGTAAAAATAACATTACGTAAAAAAATCCTTAAATTGTTTGCATGAGTAGAGATAATGTTTCATAAACTGTTTTTAAAGAAAGATTTTTATAAGAAATTTTCCTTCCATGTCATACCTTCTATTCCAAGTCAAAATGTAAATTTTTCAGAACGTGATAATTCATTAATTTTCCGAATTCATTAATTATAGGATTTGAAAGCCATACAACAATTTCAGTGAACATTCATATAAAAGCAGTAGCTCGGTCTTTTACCGTGTTGCTCGTAATGGATAAAATTTCCCTCTGGCTCTAATTTTTGCGCTTCTGTCTAATAAAGAGCATCTCGAGGGATTCAATTAATTTTGACATCATTTGACGTCGGATGATCCGAATAACTCCAACCATTTGCTCTGAAAACGTAATTATTTTAAAACTGAAAAAACTCTTGAGATCATCATTTTTTTTTTTACGATCAAGTGAAAAGTTTAGCATCTTCAAAAATTTCTAAAAATACATTTATTTCAACTTTTTATTCTATTTCCTGTCGAAAAATAAATATTACAGCAAAAATCATAGCAAAATGCATTTCAATCAACTCAGCCATAAATTTCAATCTATAAGAACGGGACAAAATTAGTATATTTTGTTTTTTTGAATCTGAATCACGATTTTTTTTCAATTTATTTGAAAAAAGTGTTGCCAAAAGATTTTGGCACATTTTGTGGAGATTCCAGTGGGATTGAAGTCTTTCAAAAAAAATCTCAATAGCCTATGTACCTCCGGGTTAAAGACAAATTTAAAACACATTTTTTTTTAAATTTACCTGCGGGTTACAATTTTAGGGATCATCACATCGATGTCAACATCATTTTCGAGTGAGAATTTCGGCGTACTTTGGTTTACTAAACAAAAAACGTTTAATTTTTGAGTTATCATGTTAAAAAAAAAGTTTTCCAAGAATTTTTTTTTTTCTTAGTTGTGTTAAGTACAAAAAAGACTTATTGATAATTCACTTGAGTCTGGAGCAGGTTCTTCCAGAAATTAATGTCAGCCCAGAGCGATCTAATTCATTCAGATTTAGTATTAAATTTTTAAAATAATACTTTAGGATAACCGAATTATAATAGTCATTTTATTCATAGTAAACGGTTCGTTTAATCATATTTAAAAACAAAAAAATATACTTATTTACATTCAAAAATCGACATGTTTTTTATTATTAAGATTCATTTGTAAGTTTTTGTATATTGGACTTCAGGACCCGTTCAGTGTTGATGTGGGAAAAAATAATTTATAAGTATATTTATGTTGATAAACCAACAAAGTGGTCACAAATTTTAGAAAAATAAATAATATGTTGTTTTGTATTTTTCCCGAACTCGTGATGAGTCAATGCTTGACCGGGCCAGTTGTTATCCAAATTTGAAATCTTCCCGTGTCCGAACCAAATTTATTTCAAGATCAGGAGTCGTCTTTTTGTCAAATGTATAGTTCAGGTGTATATTTGAAGAAATTTTTTCAGAGTTGAAAATCCCTCAACAATTCATAAAACGATAAAATTAGTTGCTTTAACTAGAGCTAATGATTGAGGTATTTGTGTTTTGTCTTCGCTTATGGATAGTGAATTATTACCTATGTTTCGAAAAAACGATCAGATTGGATTCAATTTTATTACAGAAAAACTCTTTCATTTTATCGTTAATTTTTTAAAAAATGTTCTCTTAGAATCTTCTGGTATTTCAAAACACTAGATTCATTAAGTATTTTGATTACGCGTGGCTTAAAAAATTTTGCATAATATTTATATTTATTTTTATAAAAAATAGGTTTTTTGAGGTTTTTCAATAATTAAAATTCCAAGATTCATCATGAATTGAGCGCCTATATAATATCTTAGCGCACAAGCTGCCAAAATCAATAATTTTATTTGAAAAAATTTATTTTGACTAAAAATTTTCGCACAAAGAACGATCTATTTATATTTAGATACTATGATTTTGATAACCTTTCGTTATTTCCATTTTTGAGAATATTTAGAAAACAGGATAATATTCAAAAATCAATTTTAACTAAATAGGCTTGTGTTCAGTTTTTTGAGTTTTATTTTCATAAAAATTAATTCAGACGGCAGAAAAATTAGTACCAGTTTCGGGAAACTGGGAATTGTTTTTGATTGATACTTGGTAATCGTAAGTCATTTCTTGTTTATATCAGGACTGGGTTTCTCATTACAGCGCCAGAGATACAGCGCAAAAATTGCCGATAAATTGTAAAAACTTGACATAAAATAATGTTTAAATTATCCGAATAAAACATTCGCCAAAATCTTTAAATTGCTGTTTTGGATAATCACATCCATATTGATATGAACTTTAGAAAATGCCAATACAGAAATTGCGACGGATTTTTTGTTCTGGAATGCAATGAGCTTCAATAATCTCTACAGCGAGACTGTTAACGTATCGTTGATTGAGAGATTCGACTACAATTATCAACGTCATTTTTTAGTTTTTCATGAGAATCTCTGAAAATTTAATAGGGGTCCCATAGCTAGGCTGCCACCAGTAAAAAGCCCACCTTTACTTTCCCAATACACCAAATCAACATATATTTTAGAGCGGAGTCGGACCATCCCCAAAAATTATCTGACAATTTTTTTTGGCGATTGAATCTCCGATAAAAATGTTTATTTCTAAGGAGAAGCATTCTCAACATACTTCGCCTCTTTTCCACTTCGCATCCTTTTCCATTGTTTCTTGCTCTTTTTCGGTAAATAATCTTAATACTCGGTCTTTCGGAACATAGGAATTCAACACAGATTCTTTTCTAAATTCACAAAATTTATGGCGGCATTATAAATATATAAAAAACAATTATTTTAGAGAGTGGCTTAGAGTAACTAATCAGGCTGTACCGGCAAATTTGGTATAAATGTTTTGGCAATTCTTTATGTTGGATTTATGCTATTTACGCAGGTTCTCTTCTTCGATCGTAAAGAAAACAATGAATTTTCTAGCCACGGGGGCTGGGATCGACATTATAAAAGGGATCTTAGTTTAAATTTCGCGTTTTTAAATTATTGCTTGCTAGAAACATCTTTTGCGGCTCTTTTATCATCGTTTTTCCGTTTCAAAACGGATTACACACAATATGTAGCATTAGGAGATTATCCCACAAATAATCCAGAGGTTATCCGAATTCAGTTTTTCATTTTCGGGAAAACCGTGCTCTTGAGCAGAGTCATTCTTTCAAAAACCATTTCGTATTTATTGAATTTCAAAATTTTCTTCTTCTCGCGGTCTACTAGATTTTTCAATTTCATTCAGCAATGAAATGGGGAATGAGTCTTACAAAGTTTATGATAAGTCAAATATAAATTAACGATTAATAAGTATTGAAAATATATTCAAACTTTTTCCTGTGATCCATTAATACAGTAATTCAAAAGCTGCCATTTCTAAATATTTCTACATAAAATCAAGAACTTCATCATTTGCAATTTTACTTTGCTGAAGAATAAATAATGCAACGTGAACTGTAAGGTGATAATAAAAATTTATTAAGATAATAGGTATATCATTTAATTAAAATGTATATTCACCCCCCCCCACTGGTATCTCTGTCAAAAAGACTTTTTACGTTATTGTTATTTCATATAAATCGATTACGGCATGCCGGGCTTCGGAAAACAGTTGGTCAGTTCTAACATGAAAATAAATTTGCATTGATACTAAATATCAATAATCATTAAAAAAAATTTGACAAACCTTAGATGTCTAATCGAGCTAACGCAGTTCCTGTTCGATCCTTCAAATTCATAGCTAATTATCCCCAGCTACTATTCATTCAAAATCTGAATAATAAGTTACCAAAATTTTTATAATTTTGGGATAGCCATATTTTGCTGCAGTTTGTTATCAGTTTTTCAGTGGCATTTATTCTAACACTGACCATTTTATCAATAAAAGGCTCGACTGGGTTTTTTGTGCTACATATTCTCGAGCGGATTCAGAGGCGTAATAATATCAACTTTTGCAGAAACCAAAAGTATTTCACTNTTTTTCAAATATTTAGAGTCATTTTGGGCTTCAAATCGGTATCGGCTACGGTACTCATTTTTTTCGAGCCTGCATAAGGCCCGCGCTTTAGCTCTCTAGCGGCTTTCGTGGTCCATTTAGAGCTTAACCTATTTCGAATTCGGATTCCTGAGGTCGATTTACCCCCCATGGCGGGCCATATTTTTTTGGCCCGCGTTTTGTACCCTTACCGATAATTAAGTGTACTAAGAACCCAATCATCAAATTTTTTTTTTCGAAATTTTCGCATTTTTTTCTAGGTATTTTTTAAAAGATAAAGTTAAAAAATAAAGTTTGCTCAAATTTGACCACTAAAACTTCAAAATATCGACTTGACGTAAGCCAACTTTCTCATCAGTGTTTCACTGGCTTTCTTTTGAGCCTACTTTCGAAAAAATCGAAGCACTTTTTTACGGAAATTTTTTCGAATATGACCCAAAAAATCATATCTCGAGTTTTAGCTGGAAATTTAAGCCATTATGCAAATATGTCCTAGGAGGAGATAGATTTTGAAGTCTGAAATTGTGAAAAATCGTCTGTTATTTGGCGTTCTAGAATTGTGAGAAAAGATTGACATACTACCGTTACGTGATCTGTGAAAATTTGAGCTCAATTTGATATACCGTCTGGGAAGAGATAGATTTTGCAGTTTTGAAAGTGTCACCTTGTAACGATACTGTACCTATTGGTGTAATGGTCAAAAAAAATTTGTGATGTACTTATTCGCAAGATTAAGGATAGATATAAAAATTGGCATTTTTGGAATTATTGCTCAAGATTCAGATTTTCTTGAAATAGCTCTTCAAAATTGCAAATCAGACATGACCACCCCCTTAAGGTGATTTTAAGATAACTTATACAGCATGTTTTATTTTTGTCCAAATATACGCTTAAAAATCTTTTAATTTCAGCAAGAAGCGTAGATTAGGACCAAAAATAATACATTCTGTACAATAGAAATTAGTTATAACTTATAAGGAGTCGTTTTTAGTACAAACTTTGTACTATAAATTATAGTCTTTAATGTTTAGTACTCGAATAAACATCCTTTGAAAATGATATAAAATATAAACGGAATATGTCCAGAAAATCAGTCCTTATAATAAAAATTTTCAACTAGTGTTCCTTATGAATATGTCTTCTTAACGAATGGGCGACTGTAAAGTCCTTTTCTTCGGCTCGCATGGCCATAAACCCATTTCCGTCGACTGAATGTATTTCACATGTTTTTGATTCAATCGCAAATTCACCGGTTTTTCGTTGCCAGTAAACTGGGTAATCATCGATAACCATAACAGTGGCGTATTTCATCCAGTTTTCCATCAGAATTTTCGCCTCACCAGAATTTTTCTCAACATATGGTATATACTTGTTTATAATTACAAAGTGGGCACTTTCTAAAACAATTGAAAAAACGGCGCCAAAGAGCTAAAAATTAAACCTAGACTTCATGAACCTTAAAACGGTTCTTAGATAGCTCAAAATGACCACATATTTACGAAAACCTAACAAAAAAATAGGTTAGGTCCATTCTTTTTAGGTAGCTTCAAACCGAGTTTTAAGATGAGCGAGATAGGAACATACGATCTTTCTGATATTTTGGGTCATAAAATCGAAAAATACAGCTCTGCAGCGCACGTAAAATAAAAAGTTATTTTATGAGTCATAAATTATGACCAAAGATATCAGAAAGATCGTATGTGCCTATTTCTATCATCCTGAAACTCCGTTTGAAGCTATCTAAAAAAATGGACATTAGACCATTTTTCTTCTTTTTTTCAAAAAACATTTGAGATTAATTATGAGTTTTTGAAAAAAAAGTTGGAAAACTGGATCGATTCGGACCATTTTTTTCGATTTCCTTAGAATATGTGATTTCATTTTGAGATACAGAACTCAATAGAAGAACTCAATCGGATGAGTCATTTCCAAAAGCTGAAATGTACATGGTGTGGATACCCTTTTTACTACTTAGTGGCCCTATCGCTGAAAAGGGATATGAAGTTGGCCAAAAGACAATTATCTGGAAAAATTAAAAAAAATTCCACAAAATTAATAATTTGCAATCATTTCCTTGATATTGCTGGAAGAATCTTCAAAAGATTTGATATTATCTAACATCCCTTGAATTACAAAAGTATGTAATCTGTCATTAGCAAATTTATGACCAATTTCTAGAGATTCAATAACAACCAATGGTAAGCTCTGCTGGTCCGCCAGATAAATCGCATGCTGGAGACTAGGCACAGGGATCAGATTTTTGGAAATTTAGATTCGAAAACTTTGGTATAGAATACCCTTTTGATTATTTGTCCCAAATTGCCCTTATAAAGGGACGGACCAAAAACCAAAAGCGTAGGTTTTGGCCATATTTTCCCCAAATTGTCCTTATAGAGAGTGTCCTTATAGACAGAAATCACAGTATAGCCTATACCGTATAGTATTTTGGGTTGTTTTTTTTTCAGTTTTCCGATAAGAATTTGAATTTACTGAAATAAAATCTTATTAAACAATGTTAGCTTTTTTAACAAAGAATGTAATTCCAGACNCTTTTCGAAAACGCCTATCTTTTTGCCTAGGAAGTTTTGAAAAAAAAACCCTTGTCTTTTGCCTTTCGTCTATCCGCCGAAAAAGTTTTTTCGCTCAAAACCTTCACCTATTAGCCGGATTTCACCTATCCGCCGGACCCTGCTGTATTGTGGTTTGAAACCTTTTTGAGACAAAATTTGACGATATCTAAGATTATACTTACGTGTCCCGTAGAACTTTGACGTCAGATACCTAAAGAATCACGTGATTTGATTGGTCGATACACAATAGTCAATACGTATTGACCAATCTCATCACACGATTCTCTAGGTCTTTGATGTCAAAGTTCTACGGGACACGTAAGTATAATCTTAGATCTATCGGAGAATTTCTCTACGACCCACTTATATGTTTTTTAGTACCTTTTTAGTTAAAAAATGTCGGTCGTCGGGACCTTCGATATGGTCAAATATTGTCTCAAAATTTTTTTAGAAATGTTGATCAAAATCGTGGTGGCAGTTTTTCGAAAAATCGCGGAATTGAATTCTAGTTTTTTTTCGAAAATTTGACTTTTATAACGTTAAATGAATTCTAGATTTAAATTGTTAACCCTTGTGAGCATATAAAAAAAAGTTCCGCCAAGGCACCAGAGCCACAATTGTGGCTCTACTTTAAATGTTGTTCACAGAAAGCTTAAGGCAGTTGGAATTTTAATTTTGTCTGCATAAGGAAGTTGAAAGGTCATATTTTTGCATTCGACATTTCATATTCTAGAATTTTAATTTTGAGTTCTAGAAAAACTAGTGAGAAAAGCAAGGTGTACCATATCACGTGATACACGGTCACAGTTGTCTCTACAATTTNGTTAAGTGGTCAATGGACATACAAATTTCATTTCAAAGAATTTTTAGCCCTCTACAAATTGTAGACTACAATACATAAATGAATTTCCTTTCAAAGCTTTAAAAGTCTAAAATATTTAAAACTTACTTTTTCTTACTTTTATTATTTTAATTTCTCTTATATTTTATTTTTCTTATGTTTTATTTTCAATTCTTCTACTCATTTTCTTCCCGAAGTTACGCAATTATGACGCAATTTCGAGGTTGCGCAAATTATTCTATCAAATATCAAACGCCTACGTGGAGGACTATTTTATCACTTTTCACCTCCTGGAGCACGATTTATTCACTGGATAACTTTTCATAAAAATTGAGTATTTTATAAATTTTATTTTGACAGATTAAAAATAAAAAAAATAAACAAATAATTAATTCAAATAAATTGTTAGTTGATTACCTTCTGAAGGTGATTGAATCAATCAAATATCAAACGCCTACGCGGAGGACTATTTTTTCAGTTGTGACCTCCTGGAGGAAGATTAATTTTACAAGATTACTTTTGATACAAAATGAAGTATTTTATGATTTGATACGGACAGATAGAAAATAAAAAAAACCGTTTTTGAACTTTCCATAAAAGTCATTTGGTGGATCTACGAGACGATTTGAAATAAGGAATTTTAAAAATAAAAAATCGGTTTTAATGTGTTTAACCCCCACCTGCACGAGATGTCCTACCCCCCCACCTGCACGAGAGTGTTTCAGAAGACACACATAGTTGGATTGTCCATCATTAATATCGACTAATAGAAATAAAGGGTGGGTTGTTCCGAAATTTCTTGGAGGTTAATAATATATGGGAAAATAGAAAAAA
>SCLH01000366.1:283431-296086 GCA_004367855.1 Oikopleura vanhoeffeni | reverse complement strand
TGGAAGAAAACGAGTTTCGATTTTTTTTTTTCGTCAAATTTTACTGAAATCCTATGTAATAACCTCTGTGTACCGGTGAACGGTATCCGATGAAAAGAAAATTTTCAGCTGTAGCTTGTGCCAAATAAAAAAAAATGTTTAGTAGGTTTTTTTTATAGGTGCGACAGATTTCACACGACGAACGTTATGAGATATCACAAACGGTTTTTTGCATTACTGAACTAAAACGCTCAGGCCAAAAATTTTTTTGTAACTTTTGAAAATTTTTCAAATACGAGAAGTTTCAAATTACCGGAAATACCCAAATATGGGTCATAACGAACTTAGAAGAAATTCTAAGACTATGGCTGAAAAATGAAATTCCAAAAATTAAGTTTTTCTTACGATTTTTCTAATGACAAGTGGATAAAAAAGTGAAATTCTGTCGCCCTATAAAAAACTACTGTAGTAAATCGACAAATCGTGTTTACCTCTTTTTATTTTCTCTATAACGAACTTGTTAACAGTCCATTTGTCATTATTAATTTTAATCTTACCCAAATTATTGTTATTTATATTACCCATTAAAGATTCAATGAAATGGCAAAAAACTCAAGATAAAACGGTTTCAAGAGGTCGAAATGATTTATTGAAAGGTGGCAGCTGGGATAACGCAACCTCCTGTTCCAATAGGTAAAAATGTATTAAGAATACGTATTGTTACTTTGGTTTGCGTCTATAAGGGACATATGGAAATATGGCAAAACCTATGCTTTTTGTTTATAGTCCGATCCCTCAATAAAGCAATATGCAAAAAATTCAAAAAAGAGTCTTTTTTTTCAGAATTCAAAAATTCACCTCTTTTTCGTAAAATATGGTGTGAAGAGCAAAAAGGTATTCACTAATTTGTCCCAAATATATTTTTTTATTATCTTAGAATGACCTCCGAAACTTTGGCTTTTGTTTGCACTCTGGTCACCGTTATTTTTGAAATTTTTAGAGCATTTAAAATCAGGGACAATATCGGGACATATCAGCTGTCCGTATAGACGCAAACCACAGTATTTTAATAATTGATTGTCCATTTTCAGAATCTCCTTGAACCAAATATTGTGCAGAAAAATCGATTTTTGGTTCAAGATATTTTATGTAGGAACTGCGTTTCTCATTTTGAGCAAGTCATTTTTTTTAGATTCTTGTACTGAAACGTAATATTTTTACCCATTTGTTGCCGTTTTGAGACAATTGGTTGGCTGAAATTCTTATATGTCCAATCTTCGTCAAAAAGACCCCAGTGGGTATTTTTGCTTTCGTAGTTTCATTTTGACAGCCTCAACGAATCACTTTTTCAGGGTAGCAGTTAAAGGGCAAAAGTCAAAGGCAAAATCACTACTTTGGGCATTTTTCGGTCTAGAAACTTGAATTTTGTCCAAATCTATTGCTTTCATGTGCGTCAGAGCCCGCGACTTTAACTCAAACTATATTTCAGATATTCGCAATTCAATTCTGGTGAAGCTGATCGTTAAATTGGCCTTTCTTGTTTGTTTGACTTTTGAGTGAAATTTTTCGACTTTTATCCATCAGTAAGTTTTTTCAGTTCTTTTTTGCGATCTAAATTTCGCTCTGGAGCCTATGCAATCAAGTAATTTTTTAAAAAATAGTTTTTAGACCGAAAATGCCCGCCAATAGTGATTTATGCCTTTACTGCCAACCCATTTCTCATGTGGACTTTTAGTATTACCGATATTAATAAATACGTTCTCATTTTTCCGCGAGAGTTACATAAACGCAAGAAACTCGAAGACGATATCAACTTTTGATGAGCTAGTTTTGGTAATAATCGAGTCAAATCACATCGTATAAATATCGTTTTTACATGCTTTTTGCAACAAAGAAATTCTAGTTTATGGGAAAATGACCTTTAACATATTGTAAAGCATTTGTAATTTGAACCACTAACATTTCCTTTCTAAAATATCGAAATTTATCTTCCAAAGCTTTAAATACATTTTTCAGCTTCAAATTCTTCGATGGTCAAAATGTTCAATTAGAAGTCGAAGCTTTTCAGCGATTCGAAAAATTTTCAAAAGAAATATTATGACCCCGCCGTAAATTCCGAAGACAGCGCCCCACTTAAAAGGTATTTGAACCTTCTTTCAGTGATAAATATACGTTATTATGTCGAAGGAAGAGAACATTTATTAGAATTGACCTTTTGGGGGCTCGCCGTTTTAACCTTCTGATGGAGATACACTATTGGAACGAGGCAATTATAGATAGGTTCAGAAATGCTATTTTCGGATTATTTTTCAGTTCTAAGCTCGAATACGTGTTTAAACGAGGTTGTTTTTAGGAAGTATACATTTTTGATCGACTTTTTCGCCTATATTTTGCTATAACATGCGTATAAAAAATAGAATACAAATTTGAAGAAAATCGTGTGCAATTGATCATTTTACGTCGCAAAAATACATTTTTCGGATCATTTTTGATAGCATAAACCACCTTCTTTAATGCAAAATAGACAATTATCGACAATGAACATTAAAAATTCGTATTTTACTGGTACTGCTGAGATTCCGCCTACGCACTTTCATAAGATAGGCATATTAAAAAGTCGACGAAAAATTTTTCGAGCAAAATGTCTGTATACTCCTTTTTTAGGGTGCTTGATTTTTTGTGTTTATAATTTATGACGGGTCGTTTTTTGGAATTGTTTGTAAATTAAATAGCACGAATCACCTATAATGCGCCCTCCCAAAAATATCATGAAAAATTTGAAAAATCGAGGTTTTATTGTAAACTCGGCCAAATTTTTTTTATCGTTTTAAATTTCGACAGTATATTCGGCTTTATATGCTGAAAATATTTATAGATATATTATTTGTTCGCGTGGGTTTCTAAAACGTCGGTTAGACAAAACTTTTACAGTAGGTTTTTTTAAGTGAGATACTGAAAAAATATTTCAAATTTTTTTACTTTTACATTTTTTTGCAAAGCTGTCTGCTGACTTTTGGTATTTTATTATGTTTTTTTGGCTAGATTTATGTAGTTTACTGGAAAAGATGAGAAAAATAATACAATTTCCGACGCCTTTATAGCGTAAAACTCAAGTTTGTGAATATTCTAGCTATTATGAATCGAAGAATACGAAAAGTTGAAATTTTTAACGAAAATCAATATAAAAGAGGAAGGAGGCGCCATTCTTCAGAGTACATCGAGGAGGCGGAAGGCAATTTCTTGAGAATCATTCCATAGAATGTTTTATTTGTCGATTATGGAATATAGAGTAAAGCTCCTATATAAATATTCGTTTTTAGACAAATCTTTTAAGGTAATGTTTAAAATAGTTTGGTACGCTCACAATTATTTCACAAATTATAGTAACTCTAGGATTCTAGAAAGACACTTTATGGTTTTCGAAACTTACAAGTCTTAAATCATTAGACTGATAATGGATCTTCGAAACGTTATGCTATTTAATAATAAGTAGTAATTTATATAAAGGTGTCATATTATAAAAGTATGTTGAAGTATTTTTAGGAAATTATTTTCCTATTTTCGATAAAAAAAATTATTTTTTGCTTTTTTTACCAATATGAAATAAAAAAATAATGCTTGAGCTTCAATAATGAATTTATATATTTTATTTTTGATAAATATTGGTAAATTTCTTAAAAAAAACTCTCCCTTTTTATATATGAAAGTTTTAATAAAAATGATATATAATCTATTGTTTTAATTGTTTTGGGTACCAAAAGATAGGTAGGTTCGTTGTGATACTGTCATACTCCTCAAGCTGAGAAAATGAGCTAAATCTTTAAAATCAAGATAAAACTTTTTTGTGATTAATCAGCTAAATGGACATTTTTAGTGTTATTTGATAAATCTCTCTAGCGGATAAAATGTTGGTCACTTCTGTCCCCTTGAGGAGGGTAAACAATCTGAAACGCTGTCCATAAATTTTTAATGATTTGTTGGTTAATTTAAAACTATTTCAATTTCAGTATGCTGCCTTTGCTCTTCAGCTTATTATATTGACGAACGAACTGCGGAAAATCCCAAGAGAATATTCAGACAAATGTAATTGGCACAAATGTCTGGTTATGCTAAATTGTTCAAAAACTAAAACTCGGAATCGAAATTAACGAAATGGTTGTCGCAATTTTGAACAAATCGGACTTTCAAATGGAAACACCGATTGTAATCACTTATAAATTAAAAAAATTAATTCAAGAATTATACGAATTTTTCAAATAAATTTACAGAAATCACTGGGAGATAAAAGTGAGGTGATATAATTCATCAAAAATCTAATTCATCAAAAAAGGTTAATTCCCCCGTTTTATCATTTTGGATGAATTTTTTTTATGCATATATGTTTAAATTTCACTGTCAAAACGCCTCTTACCATTTTTTCTAAAAATTCTAAAACGGGGGAATTAACCTTTTTGATGAATAATTACACCTCTATAAAGTTTGATAAGCGAAAAAGACATAATCAAATGCTTTTGTATGTTTTGGAGAATGGTACATCTGATTCAAGAAATCCAAATGTATACCAGGGTCAATAAGTTGATACATCGCAATTTTTTCGGTCTTCCAATCTACTGACCAGTTTACCGGGAAAAGGATTACTATTTTCATTTGTGGAAATTAGTTTTTTGGCAATGAAATGCTCGGATTTTTGGAGACAGCCATTACAGAGCGTTAGCAACTAGAGAACCCTTTTCACTTATCAAAACTTTACTTGCCTTTACCTAAATACAATTACTGATATCCTTTTCGAAGATTTTTTTAAGGATGTGGCGACGATATGGCTCTTTTTACACTTTTCAAGTGAAGTTTCTGAGAAACCTGGCTTCAAAAATGAATAATTTTTCTCAAATAGCGTAGTACAACTCTTAGGAAGGTGTCAGTACTATTCGAGAGCATCTGATACCTCCCTACGCTCAAATAGGTTTTTAGTAGGCGTCCCTAAAAGCACTTAAGCTTACTCCTCATTCATTCCTCATCACTTTTTCTGTGTATTTGCGATTCAATTCCAAATATAAATGCGCATCTCGGAGCGGAGAGTTTTTTCGAAAAATTTGCGCTAGTGGTCAAAACAGCGTATTTGGGAGCCTCACGCAAAAAGCCTACTCCTCCTTGCGAATATATAGAAAATTATCAATTGTCCATCAAAATTCACCGCCAAAGCCTGATTAAGGTCCGAGCGGAGAGTTTTTTTGATTATTTTCCAAAATCGCAGGAAGGACTTGTGAATGTTAGTTTTTGGTGAAATTCTGAACTATAAATTTTCTAAACCTACTTTTTTTGAAAAAATTCAAATTCAGAAAAATCCTGGTAGTTAAAAACAGTGACAATCTCTACAAAATATGGCAATCAAAAAGTTATCTGAGAAATCTCAATTATCGTCACCCTAATTTAACCTTTAATTTCAACCCCGAAAAACCGACTTTTCTTTGAAAAAATCTCAAAACCAAAAAATCTTATTATTAAAAAACTGGCAGAAAATCTCTCTATAACATAGTGTATCAAAAAGTATTATACGTGAAGCTGAGATATCGTCGCCACATCCTTAAAAGCGCTTATTGCATTTTTTAATAAGAAATAGAGTAAAAGATACTATTTTTTTGATATGACTTCATATGACCAAAAGAGTCGAATACATAGTTATTGAACTAAATTAATTTATTTGTTTAACTTAAGTTACAAGTCCCATATAGGGCGATTACATTAATTATCAGTGGTACAGCACAAATAAATGAAAGATCCTTAAGCTTATTTTGCTATTTGGCATTATAGTAACGACCTGAAGTTTGTACACAAATATTCAACGAACATTTATGAACGCTGAAATGTTTAGGAGGCGATGCTATCAAGCCAAAACGGCAGTGCCCATGTCTGAAAGCTTGAACGGCATCATTTCATTGATAAAAATTGAAATTTTTTTTTAAATACCAAAAAAAAAATTATTTCTATTTAATTACGAAAAAATACGTGTTTCTCATGGAATGATTTTCTATTATCAAAAAATACTTTTTTTCCATTAATAGTGAAAAAAAGATATTTAAGTCCAAACAAATACTTACTGGAATAAGCCTTGATTAAGTTTTAAGATATTTAATTTCTCAAAAAAAACCGATACTTAATGATGTTTAGTAGAACAGGATTACCTCCATTAAGATGTACTGTATAATTGGTGTCAAAAATTTCATTTTTTGACAACGATCTAATTTATTTTTTAAGCTAAGTACTAACCAATAACCAGAATTATTCATATTAATTTAAAGGTCTCTTTAAATACCAAAAACTTGTAATATGAGCCCTGATGTTGGAGTCGGCATTTCTTATTTGATATTGTTCTCTTGGACCTGATCTTAAACCACAATCTTTAATTTAGTAAACTTTACAACGGGTACAAACTTGAGTACAGAAATCGGACATTATATCTGGATCGGGTCCATATGTTATATTTGGTTCATATCCGAATTTTCGAGGTCAAGACGCAAAAGGTCATGGATATGCAAGACTTCCTGATACATGAGAAAGCTGCTCTTATTCGCGAAAATAAATTTTAAAAAATTTCGAATTTGTTTGAAAATGTAGGAAAACAGTCTGGTAGAATTTTTATTTTGCACGCATTGTAAATAACAATTTTTTCTCTTGCTAGCGATAACTTCACCAAAACCAGGGTCGTAAATGGTTCATCCCGGACCCATCCTGGTTTCTATCCCCTTTACAACCCTGCCTCAAATACGTTTTTCATTCACTATTAATATTATATAACTGAACAATAAAAAATCTTATTATTCCCGTTATAGCTGCCCATCAGGTACTTTTTTGTAGGCAGATTAATTTTCAACAAATTCTCGCCAAAAAACGGAAACTTCTGTACATCTTACAGTCTGTAGTTGTTTCTGAGTTCTACTTATTCATGGTGGACACGCGAACTAGTATGGAAGGCCCGAACACCTTATCTATTTATTTCAAAGGCGCCAGTATTTCGAGGAAGACGAGCATCTTGAGTAAGCGGCCAAAAGTAATTCGGCTTTTTGAAGCGATCGTCTGATTAAGTGTTTTGGAGCTCAACTGAGCACAATATTGAGAGAAGAAAAAAAACAAAAGGTCGGAATAAGACCATGGTTTCCAGCTTTTTAAGAAAAAACTTATAATTAAACAATTTCAGTCTCTCAGAAAAAAATCAAAAAAATGGGTCCGATTCGGCCAATTCTTTTTTATGTTATTATCACTAGATATTGTGCTCAGTTGCTTATCTTGAAAACCAATCAGATGACTCGTATTTCAAGCGATTAATTCGCCGCAGTTTGACTCAAATGCTCTTTTTCCTTCGATTAAAGACATTATTCAATTAGCAGATTAATTTTCGCTTGAATCCACTGACAAACGAATGTCTAACGGCATTTATCCAACATTGATATTAAACTAAATGAACCAGCTCAAGATTTAGTTATTTTCGGATCATTTTTAGTTTCTGAGCTCAAATTACCCGGAAAATTTTTGTAAAATTATGTCCCGTTTTCGAAAATTAGCATTTGAATCTGAGGCAATGCCGTTTGTTAACACTTTCCTGGTAGGAATTTTGAAAACAATTTTCGCCCTACATATTTTATAGTTTCCATGATTTTCCTAAAACATATAAAAAAATCACATACCGTTGGCAGAAAAAAATTTACGGGCCCACCTTATTTAAATCAATAAAAACATTCTATTATACATAGCAATACCTATATCACATTTTAACTGCAGCGTCCTAAAATATTTTCTACTATTGCTTTTATTTTTTAAATATCTTTTATGTGTTCAAACCAATTTTGTTTTTCAATTGAATATAAGATATCTTTCTGAACCAACGTAATCTTTTATAGTATACGGTGCCTAAACCGTAAATTTGGCTCTGAAACGTACATTCGAAATCTTAAACGACACACATGGTCAAATTTCAGAAAAGAAAATTGAATGTTTTAAACCTTTCATTAATATTATTCATGATAAATAACGTTTTAGTAAAATTATAGCGGATTTCATTTTTTGTTTTGATTGTTTTTGTCTATAGTTTGGTATTTTGAGCTATCTACGAAATTAATCGGAATGAATCGTTGCCAAGCCGAAAGTTTGGGCAACCTATTTTAAATAAGGTCATTTATTTATCTAAGAAATGGATATTGCATGATTTGACTATACAAAATGCGTAGTTTTTGCGGGAGTGCGGATATGTACTGTAATTGATTTATTTTACTTGCGAAATTGGGATTTGTCATTTAGGTGATGCGAGCCAATAAAAATGTAAGCGAAGTGGAATTTTATTCGAAAGCATCCCTATAGCCGATGGTCTAAGGTTTGAAAAATATATCCACTCAGTTCCCATATTTTAATTGGCCGTAGTCACTTTCTAAATGACATTCCCATTTTCGCAAGTAAAAACATACTGTACTGTAATTTTATTTGATAAAGATCAAAGTTAATGATTTTGTTTTTTCTAGCTATAAAAAAGTGTTTTCTGCTTGCATATCATAGCGAAGTAAAGACTGATAGTCGAAACAATTGAAAATAATGTAAAATATACGAGTAAAGACACTATCACAAAACTTTGTCTAGAACGGGAGCTGATTTTTTGGGACTCTGGACCCATTACGGAGGGTGGAGTATACCTGTCGAATCATTTTGGTCTATCAAAATTTCCATGGATCCGATCCAGATAAATTGTCCGATTTCTTGTACGTTTCAAGATTTGTACGTTTGTAAAGTTTTACCTAAATTAAGATTGTGTTAAGATCAGGTCCAAGAGAAATATATCAATAATGAAATTCGACTCCACATCAGGGGCTCATATTACAAGTTTTTGGTATTTTTAAAGTAGACTATTTAAATTAAATGAATAATCTGGTTATTGGGTTAGTACTAGCTTAAAAAATAAATTAATTTGTCAAAAATGAAATTTTGACACCATTAAGTCATATTACAAAAAAATAGTATCTTTTACTCTATTCTTATTAAAAAAATTGCAAATAAGCGCTTTTAAACAAAAATCTTCGAAAAGGATATCAGTAATTGTAATTAAGGTTAAAGGCGAGATAAAAGTTTTGATAAGTGGAAAAGGGGTTCTCAGTTGCATAACGCTCTGTAATTGGCTGTCTCCGAAATAATCCGAGCATTTCATTGGCCAAAAAAGCTAATTTCCACAAAATGAAAACTAGTAACCTTTTTCCCGGTAAACTGGTCAGTAGATTGGAAGACCGAAAAAAATTGCGATGTATCAACTTATTGACCCTGGTATACATTTGGAATTTCTTGAATCAGATGTACCATTCTCCAAAACATACAAAAGCATTTGATTATGTCTTTTTCGCTTATCAAAACTTTTATAGAGGTGGTATTAATTCATCAAAAAGGTTAATTCCCCCGTTTTAGAAATTTTTAGAAAAAATGGTTAAGAGGAGCGTTTTGACAGTGAAATTTAAACATATATGGCCATAAAAAAAAATTCATCCAAAATGATAAAACGGGGGAATTAACCTTTTTTTGATGAATTAATATTTTTGATGAATTAATATCACCTCACTTTTATCTCGCCAGTGAGTTACTGNTTGTTTTTTTTATACTTCTCCTCAAAAAAATAATTTGTGCTAAGTTGCAGCTATACAAGCCCACAAAACAAGTACATCGACGAGTCGGTTTTTCAAAAGTCCGAACAATTAATATATGCCCTGCCCTTTGACTCAACAGAATGGCTCGTTCTTTCTCAGATACATTATGGCGCCTTTTGAACAGAAATACGATCCAAGGATGTCTCCAAGAGGCCTTCAACCATACTATTTAAGACGTGGAATTCCACCATGAATATATTAAGAAACTGCAAAACACTATCAGACTGTAGATGTACAGAAGGTTTCGTTTTCTGAGCAAAGTAATTTTGTTGAAAATAACTTGGGCACACAAAAAAGCCTGTATGATGCATCTATATGGAGATAATATATTTTTTTTATTGTGTCAGTTTTATAAATTATTATCAAGTGCGAAGAGATAAAGCGTGATAACTTGTATTGTTAGCGCAGGAGTATGTAAAGGCGGATGAGAATAACCCGGACCGCGGGATATCCATGTTACGCCCTGGTTTTAAGACGTTGAAGTTATCTTCTAGCAAAGAAAAAATTGTATTGAAAATTGCAAAAAAGTAATTGTCTACCAACTGTTTTTCCTACATTTCAAACAAACAATTTCGAAATAGTTGTTACAAATTTTATATTTTCGAGAATAAGAGAGCTTTCTATGTTCAGGAGTCTTTTATACCTGACCTTTTGCGTCTTTGAATCGAGAAATTCGATTAATTGAACCAATTGACGTATGGATTCGATCCAGATAAATTGTCCGATTTCTTGTCTACTTCAAGATTTGTACGTTTGTAAGTTTTACCTAAATTAAGATTGTGTTAAGATCAGGTACAAGAGAAAAATATCAATATGAATTCGACTCCACATCAGGGCTCATATTACAAGTTTTTGGTTATTTTTATAGTAGACTATTAATTAAATGAATAATTAATCGGTTATTGGGTTAGTATAGCTTAAAAAAATTAAATTTGTCAAAAATGAATTTTGACCACCATTAATCTATTACAAAAAAATAGTATCTTTTACTCTATTCTTATTAAAAAATGCAAATAAGCGCTTTTAAGGTGTGGGCGACGCATATCTCGACTTCACGTTATAACTTTTTGATACACTATGTTATAGAGAATTTTCTGCAGTTTTTAAACTAATAAGATTTTTGTTGTTTTGAGATTTTTTCAAAGAAAAGTCGGTTTTTCGGGGTTGCAAATTAAATCGTTAATTAAGGTGAAGCTCAATGAATAGATATCATATAGATAACTTTTTTGCAATACTCAATGATTAGAGCAATTTGGTCACTCAGTTTTTAACTATCAGGGATTTTTATCTGAATTTTGAATATTTTTTCAAAACAAAAGTAGGTTTAGGAAAAATTTATAAGTTGATCTTCCACAGAACTAGAATTCACAAAACTAACAATTCACAAGTCCTTCCTGCGATTTTGGAAAAAATAATCAAAAAAAACTCTCCGCTCGGACCTTAATTCAGGCTTTGCGGTGAATTTGATGGACAAATTGATAATTTTTCTATATATTCGCAAGGAGGAGTAGGCTTTTGCGTGAGGCTCCCAAATACGCTGTTTTGACCACTAGGCGCAAATTTTTCGAAAAAACTCTCCGCTCCGAGATGCGCATTTATATTTGGAAGTTGAATCGCAAATAACAAGAAAAAGTGATGAGGAATGAATGAGGAGTAAGCTTTTAAGTGCTTTTAGGGACGCCTACTAAAAACCATATTCTGAGCGTAGGTTGAGGTATCAGATGCTCTGAATAGTACTGACACCTTCCTTAAGAGTTGTACTACGTATTTGGAGAAAAATTAATTATTTTTGAAGCCAGGTTTCTCAGAAACTTCACTTGAAAATGTGTAAAAAAGAGCCCAATTATCGTCGCCCACATCCTTAAACAAAAATCTTCGAAAAGGATATCAGTAATTGTAATTTAGGTTAAAGGCAAGATAAAAGTTTTGATAAGTGGAAAAGGGGTTCTCAGTTGCATAACGCTCTGTAATTGGCTGTCTCCAAAATAATCCGAGCATTTCATTGGCCAAAAAAGCTAATTTCCACAAAATGAAAACTAGTAACCTTTTTCCCGGTAAACTGGTCAGTAGATTGGAAGACCGAAAAAAAATTGCGATGTATCAACTTATTGACCCTGGTATACATTTGGAATTTCTTGAATCAGATGTACCATTCTCCAAAACATACAAAAGCATTTGATTATGTCTTTTTCGCTTATCAAAACTTTTATAGAGGTGGTATTAATTCATCAAAAAGGTTAATTCCCCCGTTTTAGAAATTTTTAGAAAAAATGGTTAAGAGGAGCGTTTTGACAGTGAAATTTAAACATATATGGCCATAAAAAAAAATTCATCCAAAATGATAAAACGGGGGAATTAACCTTTTTTTGATGAATTAATATTTTTGATGAATTAATATCACCTCACTTTTATCTCGCCAGTGAGTTACTGAAATTTATTTGAAAAATTCGTATTAATTTCTTGAATTAATTTTTTTTTAATTTATAAGGACTTACAATCGGTTGTTTTCCATTTTGAAAGTCCGATTTGTTCAAAATTGCGACAACCAATTCGTTAATTTTCGATTCCGAGTTTAGTTTTTGAACAATTTTAGCATAACCAAGACATTTTTGCCAATTACATTTGTCTGAATATTCTCTGGGATTTTCCGCAGTTCGTTCGTCAAATAAATAAGCTGGAAGAGCAAAGGCAGGATACTGAAATTTGAATATTTTTTATAATTAACCAACAAATCATTAAAAAAATTTTATGGACACGTTTTCAGTTTTGGTTTTTACATCTCCTCAAGAGGACAGAGTGACTCAACATTTAATCCGCTTAGAGAGATTTATCAAATAACACTAAAATGTGCATTTAGCCTGATTAATCACAAAAAAGGTTTTTATCTGATTTTCAAATATTTGCTCATTTTCTCAGCTTGAGGATATGTTACAATATACCAACGCACCTAATCTATATTTTTGGTACCCAAAACAAATTATAAACATAGATTAGGTCTGTCAGAA
>SCLH01000366.1:229372-266491 GCA_004367855.1 Oikopleura vanhoeffeni | reverse complement strand
ACCAGATTTAACGGCGCTGTGTACTTACTGAATTCTCGAATGCGCCGACAAAAAACCCATGCCCTTCACCTGAAGCACCACCTCCCTACGATATATCAGGTGTAACATTAAGCTGGCACCGAGGGACAAGTATAGGGCTCCGGAAAAAAAGCTTTATTATTTTTCTAGAATAAAAGACACCCACACCTTTTTAAAGGTCAATTATTTTCTTGTTTCAGTGAAACTTAAATATCTTCTAGCACGGTTCGTACAGATCAGTTGAAATTTTTGTTTTTCATTATTTTATTCAGAAAAAAAAAATTCTCTAGAATGGTCTCTAGAATTTTGATGCTTTCGTTATCTTACTATTAGCCTCGTCCTGTGCACACTAAAATATCTTCTGGTTTCGCGGTAGTTGACGAAGTGAAACATTAGCAACAAAATCAAACGATTTCCTTCAAATAAGGTCATTGGCGTCGTGTTGATTTTCGTCTGTTATCAGCAGTGTCTATGAACGGAGATTCTGGATATTCCGCGCGCGGACAGAATTGACATGTTTCACTTAGTCGGGACTGGACGGATTGAGTTTGAAATTTGCTCGGGGATCATTGATCGGATCCCGAGTGTTTTACTTGTTCCGTCTTTGTATCCTACACCGGGTAGGTAGAAAATTCATTATTCGAAATATTAAAAAAAAGTTTGATTTTTGAGATCGGAGGATTGAAAAGATATTTCTTCGGACAGACCGAGAACGGGCGGGATTGAAAAACCGACGGGATTTGAAGATCATCCTGTTTGATAACACTGGGTATCGTGTAACTTATAGTTCTAGAAGAAGAAAAAAAAACTTTCGACAAATAAGGAGCATGTGAGTCGGTTTTCAAAAGCGATTTTTTTTTTTTAATCGGATTAATTTTTATCAAAATGGAGATCAACACAGTAGAGGATTCTCCCTACTGTTAGCAAACTGTTTGTTGGGTGGTTTTTTAAAGGCGGCCGCTATTCTGCGATTATCGGGGGAATCATTAAGTGTATCGAAAATGATTATTTTGCATTAAACTGCAACTAAAAAAGCTCATGCGAGATATTTATTTTTATCGGAAACCACGGTTCACCGGTAACGGATATCTTATATAGATTTTCAGTTGTAATTTTGAAAAAATTCATTTTCTAATTTTGTTCTATCAGGATTATCAAAAATATAGTTCATTTAAGCACGCATTATTCTAGTGTTTGTAGATATTACAGTGAATAGGTGTTACGTTGTTGTACACTGTAGTAATCGTGATTAACCGAACAATGTAACTTTTCGGGGGGCCTGCTGATTTTAAAAAATTTGGGGGCCGGAGCCTACCGAGATTACGAAACTACCAAGAATGTAACCTAATGACTTGACTGCAATTCGGATGTTCAATCAACTTAATAAAATTCTCTACTGGAATTTTTTTAGTTGGGCAGTTGAATGCAAAAAACAAACTTTTTCGATATCATCTATTTTTTCCGTAATCGTCTGAGAAGGCGTGGCCGCTTTAAAAAAAAGTTTCAAGGTGCTGTTCAAAACGCGAGATGCGATTTTACATGTCGGTTTCGTTTAAAATTTCTGGAATAGAAATTCCCGACAGTTTTTTTTTGCTACTGTGCCGGTATAGTTTAAATAGAGATATCTGCATTTCTAAAAGTTAAAATATAATGAAAATATTACATCTAGCCAATGGCTTGTACTGAGGTACGCATGTCCGTTCATGGTTGCGTCGGAAAGTATAGCTTTTGACACCTGACTTTCGATTGGCTTATAATTTCATTGATCTGTAGAGATGATTAAAATGCAATAATCACCAGCTTAATTCTTGGCTTACCAATAAAAACGATGGGATCTCAAAATGTTACTTTTTTCCCATTTTGACAGCGGTGAAAAAGGGATTGCCGTCAATGATGCAATACGTATTTTGCGTTTATTTTGTATTCATAATAATTTTTGGTCGAATGTTCAAAGTAGATAGGTTCTTGTAAAATTAATTGCTTCACCTCAAAGTGCTTACGGTATCAATTTGATTTAAATCGGCATGATTGGTCAGAACTGTGATATAATTGTTGAATCTCCCAATTAAGTTCTGAGTAAGGTGCAATGATTTAACCAAAAGGGAGTTTTTTGACGCCGGTGGAAGGTGCAGAACTCAGGATCGCAGATTGTCGACGTTGGGAGTAACTCCAGCTTGATGGTTGACTTGGAATAAGTCAATTTAATTAGAGTTGACGATCGTAGTATTTTGACCTTACCACCAAAACTATAATTGTCAACTCTTTCAACGAGCTCACGAAGAATATTGAATAGCAATAACATGCCAAATATTACCTGGGTCAGGTTAGTAACTCGACTTGTGGAGGATTGTTAATTTTACTGGCTGGCGTCGCGTTGTTTTTTCAGATGTTCTTGGTCCCAATTTAGACAATAGGGTGGGTCTATAACATTACATATTATCATAGTACTTTACCGGAATACGCGGTATTTTTAACCAGGGCAGGTTTTTCAGAGATACAAATTTTGTAACGAAGATGTTTGCTAAGATTTTTTTAAAATATAGAAAACAGAGCCTTTCTGTTCAGAAGAAGAACACTTTTGTCCGATTCATTTATTGGCAGTCATTGGAGGTCACTCCGTCAAGAAATGTCAAGGTAAAAATTGTTTCCGTACAAGGAAGAATAGAGTGGACATACTGTAAATATTTTAGATCACGGATGAAGATTTAGTTAAAATTAGGGCGTTATTCGTGTTCTGCGCGACTCTGGCTGATTGGGTTGGATATAGAAAGTTTCGTGGAATACCAGTTCCATTTTAAAATTAGTATTTCGAAAATTTGTTTTTGTTTGAACAGATTCTGTTAATTATGATTAAAATATTGTTGAGGTTAATTTAAGGGAAATGTTTGCAAGAAATTTGTTCGATAGATATGAGTTGTCCCAATTTCAGACAGTTAATTCTCGACTCTTTGTGATTTTGCTGAAACAGGAAATTAGCAAAAAGCATGTTTCTAGCGGCTTAGAAGACATTTCACAAGTTGTTCAATAATTTAAGGATTTTCAAAAATTTGTATTAGATTTCAAAGGTTTTGGTAAATTTTCTCAGAAGTTTTTTATAATTTTCAAGGAAATTGTAGAGTCTTTCACAAAATTAATACCTGGTGGTGGTTTCAAAAATTTGTCAATTGCTTTGGAGGCTTGGTCACGTTTAGAGGGGAAGGAGTTTGGATGGAATTTCATGGGTATAGAGTTCGAAGTTTTAAAAAGCATTTCGACAATCAAAAAAAATTTTTGAAGTCATGAACAACAGCTTGAATTGTTGAGAATTTACAGGTAGAGGAGGAAAAACGTTGAAATTCGTCGTTCAAAGTCTTGCGACAATTTTCAGTTGAAAATCTTATGGAACATTTTCTCAATTTTACAAAATTTTAAATGAGCATTTTAATTTTCTTGTATGTTGAATTTGGAATATTTGTACAAAATTTTGCGTGAATTTCTGTGGGCAGTTGGGGAAACTTTCTAAAGTTCGCAAGAACTTTGGTTAAGAAATTTGATAGGTTTTTTGGAAAACTTGGATCAAGTTTGACTTTAAATAGTACATAAGAGAAGGCTCAAAAGTTTTTTAAATTTTAATATTTTGTAAACTTAAGTATTCTGGTAGGAATTTGTAGGTTGTGTTATGAATTACATTTATTCGAGAATATGTTTAACCCATTGCTTATAATTTGGACAATTTTCTCGAAATTTTGTTGAATTCCTTTTGTCATTCCTTATTAAATTTTGTTATGGTTGTATGTGTTTTGTATTTTTGATAACACGTTTTCTTAATGGCGTATAAATTTTTTTTCAATTCTGTTTAAACATTGAGAGAAGATTTCATAGGTTAGATTTGCTCCAGAGATTTTCAAGTACTTTGAAGAAATTTTTTGTGTTCTGTGGAAAAGAAGGTTCAATTTTGAATCAATTTGTAGGAAGATTTGAAAATTCTACAATTATTGAAATTTAATTTTTTAATGATTTTTAACGATGAGATTGGCCCATCGTATTAAAAAAACTGTATAGATTTGAAACAAGGTGGCGGAATTTTTGAGTATGAATAGTAATTTGGGATTTCTTGTGAACGATTTTGACGAGATAGGTAGCTGAATAGTAGTTATAATGCATAGACGATTAGTATGTTTAACCGTGTATTGTAATAGCATATCAGCATGGCGCGCGACGAGGAGAATGAGAATTATTATCGTTGTATTGGGACGTTTGATATCCCTTTATCCAGCACATTTTTGGGTAAGTATTCGCGCCGGGCGTGGTTTAGCAAAACGTAGCGTTGTTTTGGTCGAAGTAGTAGTGGGCGTGGGGGGTGTATTTACAAGAGGGTGATGTAAGGGAGGGACAATGAAACATAATTAATAGTGACTCTGAACTGGGGGAAGTTCGGGCTTAGATTCACCCGTGTTGTCAAACGAGGCCGCGGATACGATTGTGTTTTAAGTGGCGGTTTGAGTACGATTGACATGATTATCTGGGAGACGTTTTGCTAGTTTTTTTTATTAACAGACTAACATTGTCTGGATTTGGCTTCGGAAGTGCTGCAGCTGTAGGCTTATTTTTGTTGTCCTTTTTGTTTGGGGATAGGTGATCTGTCGCGAGCGGGATCGGCAAATTGTGATCGGGATCCAATGTTTTGTGAGGGTGCCACGACTCTGATGCCGACGCATTTTGTGTGTGTCGGGGGGTGTCTGTTGACGACCGATCCACGAATTGTTTGGAATGGGCTGCCGACCCGGCTCGGATCATGGTTGTATTGATTGGGCTAGACAAGATTTTGAGGGGTAGTGGGCTGTCTTGTCTCGAGACGACTGATAATTGTCGGGACGTAGTGCGGGCGAATTGCGTACAAAAATAATGTGTTTTTAGTATCGAGGTGGAGAGGTGCTGAAATTATGGGGTGCGCAGTTCAGCCAAAAAGATCTTGCATTGACATTTTAAGAAGATCGAATGCTGTGTAACTACGTTCAAATTCTAGAGTTCTTAGGCCGATTTTGTATGTTGGACAATTAGGTTAACAACTCAAAAGTCGTGGTTAGGGAGGGATTTGATGCATTTTTTTCTGTTTGATTCCGAAATTGGTATGATCGTTATATGGGTTTGGATGTATTCAGGGTTTGGTCACTTGTGTTCCCATTGAAAAAATCGGGAGAAAATGGAAATGGCAAATGGGATTTCATGGCAGCTCAATTTCTTGCAAAGTTTAATTGTTTACCTATTTTTTGATTAGTACAATGATGATGGGTTGGAATGTAGCGGGATTCCTCAATATTTTCAGTTTGGGGGGCATTCCAAAAATTAGTTTGGGGAGAAGTTGGTTGAACGAGGAAGATTGAGGGAGGAGATGATTTTCAAGAATAGTTCTTGCTGTAGTTTTTTGAGCAAAAATCACTAAACGCATGTCATATGGTTTTTCAAAGAGCATATGAAAAGTATGTGGGTCACCTATGAAAGAAGTTAGAGTAGGTAGCATTGCGTGGGATTTTTGATTTTTGATTTGAAGGAAGAGATAGTGAAAAAAATTTTGAATGGACCGGAAAGAATAATGGCGATTTTGTTTTGCGGTTATGTGTTGGGACTTTCAGTCCAAAATTTCTCGGCATAATTTCTCGAATTCAGAAAAGTGTAAATTACGAACCTTTCTTAAGAAGCGGTAATTCGAAGATGCGTGTCAGTTGACGAAGGGTTGTAGCCTGGTCATAAGAGTCTCACTTCGAATGTTATATCAGTGTTATATCATGTTATCTATGTTAATTATTCAAGTCCGAGGGTGGATGAGAAAGTTTGTGTCTCACAGAGCGCCATATATTGGTATCTGTCACAATAGCACGCGCCCTAAGCAGGGTTTTCCTACGGTTATGAAAGGTGGTTTTTGAAGGCCTTGACATAAGAAACGGTAATAGCTACTAATGTATATCTAGTTGGCTGAGAATGATCAAATCATACGGGCTGCAAGTCATATGAATTTTGAAAGGGTTCGACTAAATTGCATTTCACATGTGAACCGACATTTTACACCGGTATTCAGCCGCTTTATTTTTTAATTTTGGACTTACAAGGTTATGACAACGTAGTTGGTCAGTAATTACAAAGATTAACAAGGAATCTTAACGGGGACAACTAGTATTTTTGTAGAACACGACAGAGTTTGTAAGAAGGAAAATACAGATTTTAAGAAGATTTCTTTGCTAAATTTTTGTTAAGATAATAGAAAGAATTAGTGTCTTTTCTGTCAGACAAAAAATGTTTTGGTCATTGTTATTTGGGGCGGTCATTGGGGTCGTCCGGTGGCGGGGGGATTTGAAAAGGGTCAGTCTGTAATATTGTGCTTATCGGTAAAGGAGGATATATGTACTGGTAAATTCATGGACATTTAGCTTAAAATTAATTAGAGCTTCGAAATAATTGCCCCGTACCGAACGCTGAAGTACAAGGCTGAGGTGGGAGATAGTAGTGTTGATGCCTCTTGTTGGATGATGGTTGAGTTGCCTTCGTGGGCGTTGCGGCAGAATAGGTCCGCCAGACTTTGGGCCAACAGGTTCGGGTTGAATCGTGTATTAAAAGAAACACTAGGGGCTAAGAATAGAATTATTGATGGTGATTTTTTGCATGGAGTGTGAGCAGCAATGACGCGGGTTGTATCTCGTGAGTGAAAAATTTGGTGTTGGTCGCGGCGGGCGGCCTAAGGTCACTGTTCGGGAGGCAGCCGGACGAGGAATTAGATGTTTTGAGGGCGTCTGTTTTTTTCCGCGTGTTAGAGAATCACGGACAGATAAGTATGAAATAAGTATTACATGTTTTTGTGTTGTCGATGTCTTGTTGTGCGAGCGGAGGACCCATTAAATCTCTTGGAAGGCGGGTGCCCAAGGGGCAGGTTAACATTGAGCATGCAGTGTAAGGTTATAAATTTGTAAAGTGGAGAATTGTGATTTTGGCTGGGTGGGGGTGTGTATGTGATCAAGGAAATTCGGAGGCCTTTTTCTAAAATGTTTTAATTCCCATTTGGTAGACTTCGCAGTCATCTTTGGTGTTGGCGATCAACGGATTTTATTTGAATTAAATGCAGTATTTTCGAGTAAAATGGCTAATGTTAACAGGACAAATTATTTGTTTTAATTTAGCGTTAACAATCAGACCTGTGAGAGGGGTTAAGGGTCCGAGTGAATCAAGTTGATTCTTTTTATGAGCATAGGGGGTGGTAACAGGAAGGTTTATCTGATCGCGTGAACAAATAATTCAGATTGTGGTCAGTATTTCTTTAAATACGGTAATGTATGTACCGTAGGAGTTATAGCGGTATAACTTATATGGCGTAAGGATACTTTATAACATAAAACTAAAAAAGCTGAGAACTGTTCATGAAATAATTGCCTCAAGAATAAGCTTGTAGTTCAAACCCTAAATTCGAGATTATATTGATAAAAAAATGTTGATTCCAGTTTGTCGTCTAATAATGGTTAAATATTTTAGTTTTTTTTGTCAGAAGCGTATGGGGATGAACGTAGTTCGACAGGAGTATCTTTGGTGGGTGGGGTGTGACGCGGAATTTTTTGGGGCGCGTGCCCAACGCTCGGGGCTTTTTGGACACCATGATCCTGTTTCCCAACTAGGCCATCGTTAAAAAGGTGATGGATATTGAGTACTATTTAGCGCGGGGTATAGGTATAGGCCTGTTGCATCCACTAATCCTTGTCAATGTTGTTTTAGTCGATTTGGCTTTGAGTGATGTAGCACCAATCATTGTTTGTGCTGTTCCGCTAGCTATCAAGCATCTTGGACAGTAATCGATGACTCGAAAATAGCTCAGACAACATTGTTGGATGTCGCACACGGGCGCGTTATAGAGATCCATTTTAGGGGGGAGATAGTAAACAAGATTTTTTTTTGGAGTGATGCTCTTGGATCGGTTATACCGTCCATTGTTGTCGATTTGACCTAGTTTTATGTAATAATTTTCGCGGAAAACGTTGCTTTTAGTTGAGCTTTGTTGCGCGGTATTGCTGATGAAAAAAATCTTCACTTCTGCAAGTACGGGAGGGATGTTACTTTTTGGTCCTTTTTTGATGACTGGGGTGACATCATAAAGAGAAACAAAATTTCCTTAGTTTCGATGATTATAATCTTTTGGTCTGCTGACAAGATTAGGTCATAAAAAGAATCATTTTCGACTTTAAATTTCGTGATTTGTCAAGTATGCGCGTGTTGCTTATCAAAAATAGTACAAGTGTTCTATTCCTTAAACGCCAGCTTCCAAAAAGGGATGCATTCCCTTCGATTTCCATCGCGGTATCCACTGATGCCGCGGTGGTTATCCCCAAAAGGGGATAAAAACGGGATAGGATGAAGGGGCAGGTATATCTTTGGTTCCGGGTCCGGGATAGCTTGGTATTCCTTTGTTTAGCCGGGTTGTTTGTAGTACGATGAAGAAGGTTTAGGGAATGCGAGACGGGAGGGTATTACGTGGGGGGTAGATTTGGGGGGAAGTTGATATTGTCAAGAAAAATTTTTGCGGGTATTTTCGTGATCTTAGTATTCCGGTGTTAACCGGGAGAGTGGGTTAAACTTAGTGGTGTTAATATATTTTATATTAAATGGGGGGGTGTTGGAGGGTTAATAAGTTTAAAAAAAAGATTGGCTGGTTATTTTCGTGGGTGAACTCGATGCACTTCCGGTTTCCCGGAATGAGGTGAAATTGGTTGTTTAGGGTTGTATTGGTGTATTTGAGCTTGGGCGGGGTATAGTTGAGGGTTAACTAACCAAGAAAAAATCATAGCGGGTAATTTTGAGGTGACGTCATTCAGACCTTCCGGTTTAACCGGAAGTGATGTTTGGAAAGTTGTGGGGGTAATTAGTTTAGGTTTATATATTACTTGGGGAATATTGTTTGGGGGGGGTAATTAATCTCAAAAATTGGCGGTATTTGTCGATGATCAGCCCTTCCGGGTTTAACCGGAGAGTAAGGTTAAAATTCGTGTTTACTTTATTGTAGTATATAGCTGTGGGGGGGTGATATTTGCAGGTGAAATATGTAATGAGGGTAAGGAGCAGATTTGGGGTGGCGCATTTTCGTGGCTCGATCGACTTCCGGTTAAGACCGGAAGTTCAGGTTAATTGTGTTTGGATTTATTTATATTTAAGGGTTGGGGGTATTTGTGTGAATGTAAGTCTCGAGGAGGATATGGTGTGCGAAATAAAGAATGGGTGGGGGTTATTTTCTGGGGATGAGTCGTTGGTAGATCGAAAGTTCAGGGTAAAATTGTTACTTTTATGGAGGTCAGTATGTTTGAGTGTGAGTACAGGGAGTTAAGTCGGAATTTGAAGAACGGGTTGGGCGAGTTGTTGCGGCGGATAGGGTGGGTCAGCTTCCTGTTTCGAGTTGTGTTAGAACTTAGGTGTTGGGGATTACTCGATTATACGCAGAGCTGATTCAAAAGTGATAATTGAGCAAGAAAAGATGATGTGTCGTCATATTGACATTCACGAATTGCACTTCTAAGATTATTAAATCGTTTAGGCATTTTTAAAGTGGGTTTCTGTTTTGATCTTTGAGTGGTGTAAGTACTCGGCACTTCTGTGGTTCTTGGGTCGTAAGCGGAGCAGTCGTGAGAGCCAGAACCGGCAAAACTTACCAGTTTTTTTGGAAAACCTTGGATCTAAGGGCGGACAAACCGGAGTTGAGTTTCGAGACATGTTAGAGGAAAATGTTCAAGCTTTGTTTTGAAGGGGGGGGATGCGGGGCGCACTCTTTTTTGAGTACTTGGGTGAAGAAATAGCTGACGGATGAGTTGGTAGGGACAGCTACGAGAGAGCTAAGCGGTTATTTAACAAAGAGAAGATCCAAAAGGGAAAAGAGGTCGAGAATTTTCATTTTGTTCAGAATTGTTTTCTGGATATGTTTTTTTTGGAAAACTATTGAAAACCTTTTCGAGCCAGAAGGAGAGCTGGCGATGAGTATTGAAAACGGCTGTAAGGCGGTTAGTGTTTTATCAGTGAAACGTCAGCTTTTCAGTTGTGGGGTACTTTCGACTAGATCGATCGACGACTTTTAGGGTTTTAATCGGGGTTGTGGTGCGACTTCCAGTTTCTACTAGTAGAATGCGGATTCTGCGTAGATTCAAGACAAAATTTTTAGAAATTCTGCTCATCCATATTAACCAAACATATTACTCCATCTGTTGTCTTTCATGGATGACTGGCTTTCTGAGATGGGGCTAACCTAGGAGAGTAGATTTTTGTAATAGAAGAAATTTTTTTTTAAAGTTTAGGGCGGTTTTTCGCAGTTTGTAAAAACTTTTAGTTGGATCATTTAAAGTCCTTTCAGATCATATTACAATCATATTGTTTTCCGGTGGTTCTAGCAAGTTTGAGTGAAATCGTATGCAAGTTCTAGGGTGGGAGTGATGTTTTTGAAAAATTCTGGGGTTAGGTGTTTTTAGAATTGCGCGGTATGGATGGTACAGGTCGACCATAAAATTTGTTGATAATGTATGTATATGTAATTAAAGACTAGAGTTTAGGCAAATGCGTATTCATCCAAGGTTTTGAAGCATGATTTAGTTTTGGGTAATAAGTGGAGTGACAAAGTAGAATGTTTGGACTGGCGACCGGCTTACCCCTAAGGTATTTTAACAAGTGTTTTTATATTAGTTTGACGGCGTTGGATGGCGGGGAGATGGAAAGGCTGGCTGGCAGAGTTTTCTTAGTGCGTGCGGGCCTTTGGGTTCGGGGGGAATGCGGGGGGGTAACAAGTAGGGTGTTGTATTGATTGACAGTCAATACGATTATTGCATGTTTGTGTTATTGTTGCGAACGTGTTTCGTAGGTCTATGTTTATCGAGGCAAAATTTTAGAGTATAAAGTTTTTGGTCTTAGAGAACACACAGATGTCAGGAAAACGAGGACGGGTATGTCTAGACTGATGTCATGAGAAACTTTTCAGTGTTGGGCCGTGTAAATAAAGAAAATTGTAAGCGCCGGGGGGAGCTTGGCTCGCAAAAAGCGTTAAATACTTGTGGGTATTTGTTTGGATGTCTGCGGTTGATGGGGGTATGACTGTACGGGATGTGTAGAATGCTCACCGGGTAGTCGATTCTTAAATATAGGACGTGGTTTTTGTGTAAGGATAGGGTAGGTGTAGATTGTATAACTCAGTGTTTTTGTTACGGTTCGGTTGGATTTTAAGGGTAAGGAGGGTTTTGGTGTGGGCATTCAGCCATAGAGCTCTTTTGTTTCTAGTTTTAGGTGAAGGTTCACGCATTTGGAAATGTCTTCTGGAGTTCCTAAGGATCGACGATGGCTGTCTTAGGTTCAGAAATACGGTCGGTACAGAGATTGTCGGCCACGTACGGAAGTTAAAAAAGCAAGGTTTTCGTCATTTTTGTAAGTGCACAAAAGTTGCCATGGAGTGATGAAATCGTTAAGCTTTGATGAGTTATTGAGAGAAATTATTAGACCGAGTAATAAGGAGTGTGTTCAGTGCAAGAAGTCCCATTCCGTATCTGTCACAGAATGCGCCGAGGCGCTTAGATCTGGTTGTTCGGAAAATAACAATAATGGTCATTATAATGTGCCGAGGTGACATTTGAAGAATCTCCGTTTTCTTTCTGAAAGGGCTAGGGATTATTTTGAGTGTTACTTAGGCATCGGTGGATCGATTTGTTATTTTCGTGTGCGTATAGCGAATTTCGCTTTGTTTAAGGCGCTTGGGGTGCCGGTTAAGTGCTTAAAGCTGAATAGGTCATAGCGGACGAAAACCGGGTAGAGATTAGTTTTGTGCCGCTGGTAGAGAGGTTTTGGTTGTTTGGGGCAGGGTTTAAGTTTCGGAAAATAAGCGTAAGAAATATTAGGAACAAAACGCGAAATTCTTAGTTTAAGTTTTTGGGCAGTAGTCTTTTTTAGTGAGGTTGCGGTGACCAGTGTCAATGCAGGGATTTGGCGTTTTCTGTTTGCTGCTTCGAGTGCTCGTGGAGGGGTGGATTTGGCCGGTTAGTCTGGAAGCGGAACACACCGGGAGAAGGTGCTAAGCGGACAATAGGATTTTGAAGTTCCGCGTTGAACAAAGCCACGGAGTAGTTAGAAATGTGATTTTCACAATTCGAATTTGAGCTAGGAAGTTGGTACGTATAACCGCGAATTTCATGAGTATCGAGAATCCGCCAGAATGGTTTTGACAACATTGTCGACTGCTTTAATCGTCCCTGTTGTGATATGATGATTAATAAATAGCGACTTCTTTACTTCGAGCGCTCCGGTGTAAGTTACCGGAAGTCATCGAGGGGTATAGTAGGCAAATACGCGGCCGGTTTTCTTCTAGGGAAAGTTGACCGGCTGCAAATATGACTTTTTTGGGGGTATTTATTTTATTAATTTAAGAGAAAGGTTAATTTGTAACTCGACGGGTTCCGTTGTTAGGACCGGAAGTCAGATCAGATTTGATGCGAGGATATGTACGGCAAATTCTTTTTTGACTCGGTTTCATCGGGCGTGCAGGAATATACCCACTATGGGGGTGTTATATGGTTAGTTAACAAGTATTTACTCGAGTTCCGGGGTTAGGCCGGAAGGGTCGTCTTCAGTCGAAAATACCGCCAAAGTTGTTTTGGACTCCATTTTTCTCCTCAGTATGTACCCTAGTATTAGTATGTTAACTAAATAATTTGTTGACTCGGGAGGTCCGGTTGAACGGAGGGCGGAGAATTTCGCGTACGAGGGTAGGCCGGTGCAATTTTTTTGGACGTATATTTTCCGTTGTTTCAGTAACTTCTGAGAGTGGTTGGTTACTTGTCTGATTATTGCAAAAAAGAGGGGATGGGGGATAGAAAGGGCTAAAAGGGGGATAGGAGTAGAACGGGGATGAGGAACGGAAAAGGATAGAAACGGGTAAAAGGGGGGATGGGGATAATACGGTAAAATGGGGAGTGCAGCTTTCTATCGGTATCGCTGCTTGGCTTCGTGATGATTTCCATCCGGTGTCCCATCCCTTATCCCTATCCCCCTCGTATCCCTCGGGGTTTATCCGGGCTTGTCTGAGTCCTATCCTTTTTTGGAAGCGGGGCTGCCGTTTACGAGTTCGTGCGATGTTTACCATTCCGAAAATCAGAGCAGAAGGTGGCTCTCAGCAAGGTAAGCCCGCAAAAGGGGCGGGTGATCGAGGTTGATGAGTTGATGTAAATCTCTGTGCATTTGTTGTCTCCTTCTGTGGTTCGCGGAACGAGTGCCGAATGCGTTTTGTGTTCTGTTTATTCAATTCTGCGGGGGAGGATGGGGGGCGGCCGGGGGCGGGGGGCGGCGTGTGAAGGCACTTGTTGGTATGGGGCACGTCTTCATGTCGCACGTTTTTGCTTTTTCCAGTGCTTTTGAATAAGGTAAGGAAGGGACAGGGGAACGATACGTAAAGTTTGGGCGTTGACAAGATGGCAATTTACAGGGGGGGGCGGGATATCGCCGGAAGGGTTGGTTTGGGGGCGAACAAGTTCGGGGGCGGGTATTGCGCACTTTCGGCCAGGTATGGGGGTACAGAGGTAATTATGTTGGTTTTCGTTGCAAGATGAGTGGGTGTGCGGAGATGCAAACCATGATTGTTAATGTTTTGGGGTTTGGAATGTTTGAGAACGGGTGTTGCGGGGATGGCGGTTGAGGATAAGTAAGTAAGAATACCAGAATGGGTTGGTAGCTGTAGGCTAGTACCAAACGAGAATAGAGAGATTCTAGAAAGTAGCGAGTGGATACCCAAGGTGGTATTTAGTTTAGATATATTTTGAATTGTATTGTTATTGTGGGAGGTTTCCACAGTCACAGTTTTTGCTGTCGATGTGTGTTAGGTTGTTGCGAGTAGTGCTAACCTTCGCGGTCAAAACTCTTGTGATTGAACCTGAGAGGGGGAACACTACGTCTTTGGCGAATCGTTAAGACGTTGGTTGAGTTTGACGGTTAGGCTGTTTTGCACAGAAGGAAGTGCAAGCAGAATGTGACAGTACTGTATGATTGTAGGAAGCATTAAATCTGGTTAAGTATGACGTCATTCTGGACGCATGAGGGCTAATTTTGGATACAGCGCAGACGGTCAGTGGCGATCTTTAGGCGATATTGGCTATTCGGCGATATTGTAGTGGTGTGGGGAATTGAAGAGCTTTTTAAATTTGAGCATTGGGGGGGTAAGTTTTTATTCGGCGATATGCGTGTAGAGATATGTTTTCGCCTAAGGTCCGATGGGGCTTACGAAATGCGTTCCGAATAGCGACGATTGCACCCGTGCTCCGATCGGAGTTCGATCCGGATCAGTGGTAAGAGATCTTAGATCGGCTCTCCGGGTACGTTCGTGATCCAATCAGTTAAGTGTTTGAGCCGCCTGTCACGATCGATCCGATCCAATACGATTTGTATTTGTGGTTCATGGCATCCCTGGAACTCCCCTTAGCGCGGTTGCGTAAACCATTTTTGAGATTGGAGTCGGTTGATAGGAATTATGATGGTTCGACGTGCCTAGTCTTTGTTGTTCATTAAATCAATGGCAATTGAGATACTTTAAAAATTTCCGGAAATTATGGCGTAGGGTGGTTTCGCTCGAAACTCGAAGTTTGGATGAGGTCTCATCAATTTTGATGGTTACATTAAATCTTTTTGAATTAGATCTCAAAGCATTTCGTTTGAGGCGGAATCACCCCTACGCCATGGAATACACGGATTATTTCTGTTTATTTTCGGGGTGCTGGAGTTCCGTAGAATTGGATCCTGATTTTATGTGAAAGCAAGTGTGTAAGGAAGCCGGTAGAACCATGAGGTCTTTTTACACTCAACCGAAGGTCCATTCGAAAATGTCAACTATCTCTTTAGGCGAAGTTCGATAGAATCATGGTTTTGAGATGGGTGTTCGGGTGGTGGGGTAGGATGAGGGAGGTTCTAGGTTCTAATTATTTTTTGTCGGGCGGGAATGTATTGTCGCTCAGAATGATGGGTCAATGGCGAAGGCCTTGGAAATTAAATTTTTTCGGGGGTATTATGGGCGTGATGGGGGAGTTTTGAGGAAGAGTAACAGTTTCGCGTCATTTACTGATGGCATGGTTGAAGCACAAGACTGTGGGTTTGACGAAGGGGTGGCCATATGAGTTGGTTGTTGTTGTTCGAAGAGATTGTTGATTTGGCGTCTCTTGGAGCAGTTCGAGCTTTTTCATTTTGGCGTAATTATTTTGAGCTAATATTTAGAAGACAGAAAGTAAGCGCACGTGTTCAGGTTGAGAATCATTAAATCGAGTCAATAATTTTTGTTTTTGCGTGTTGTTTGTTTTTTTTTGCCGCCAACAAGCAGAATGTTCGAGTGTAGCAGGGGGACGGGAGTATGCAGTATGTGTGAGGCTTCTTTGGGAGTCTGGACAGGGGCAAATGAGGGATTATGAAAAGTGCTGAAAATTGGAAGTGAGAAATGAGCATGGGCTGAGTGTTTCTTGTTTAAGGAGGGCTTTTTAAGTAAGCGGAGGTGGGGATTGTAGCAGGGGTACTGGTTATAATAAAATCACCGTGAAGAGTTGTTGGTTGAGAGATTGGCAGAAGTTTTTGGATATCAGCTCTGCTGAGGGTAGTTCCAAGATAGCTGTTGCGTAAGGTAAAATCTGCGACACCCGCTCCCTTAGGTACTGGTCGTGCGTTGGCCAAAAAGGAAGGGTTTTCAGGCGGTTGTTCGCTCAATGGACGATACTAGAAGCAGCACGAAGACATAGTTGACTGTTTCAGTGTTAGGGATAAGTTGAACATTGATCTTTTGCTTCCACAAAAACCTCGGAGGCCTGGTGGAATTAGGCCGACAATCAGGAAGACGTGTTGGCAAAAGGGGCTACTATTTTGGTTCGCACTTCTCAAAGCCTAATCTCCGCTGGAGGTTTTGAGATAGATATGTTTAAGTGCTTTTATTACACAGAGGGGACCGGGGGGCATGAGCCGCCTCTAGTCGAGGGTTTTACTGCAGGAAAAGTTTCAGGGGCGGCGCTTAATATGAGCAAAAATTTTGTTTGTTGGCCAAGGTTTCTTTGTCATTGTCTAAGCGCAGATGAAATGGTGTCGTTGCAGTTAAGACTGTGGACTAGGGGGCTCTGCCCGACGTTCGGTCTGGTGGGGGATCAATAAAGCTATGGAAAGGGGCTTCGTCGTATCTTTCAAAACTCATGGGGGGGAGGAGTAGTGCTTTTGGGAAGTGAGAACATTGGTGTCCACTTTGAAGGTCGTTTCGCTGATTGGTCGGCTAATTCAGGAAGCGCTCGCGGATGTGTTTTGTGGAAGGAAGATTAAGTGTCTCAATTGTATTCCTAAACTGTAGAATCCATTGGTGGGGTGTTGTGCATGGTTCTCCTAGTGATGCCTTGGAGGGGCGACGTGAAAACCGCGTGTTTGTTTGGCGCTTAAAGGAATCGCGAGCCAGTATCCCTTGAAGGTGCGTTGTTATGAAGGTAAATTAAGGGTCGATGAGAGCTTACGCTCAACTTTAAATCGGGGCTTTACAAAAGCGTGGGTGGGTGGTGTTCCCTCGAATGCAAATCTACGGAAATACTACAGAGATGGATGTAGTTGGACAGAAAAAATTCTATTTATGTAAAATATTGTAATATATAATATTGTAGGCTACTCCAACCTACATCTTTCAAATCACCCAAAAGGTGTTAAAGGGATATAATAATATTGAAAAGTTCCAGCCTCGTATTGAGTCGCAGTGCTACTACACCTCTCTCCTCGGTGTGCTAAATATAGAGTTGAGATTGACGTTCGGAGTTAGAACTCTACCCCAAAGGAGAAAAGGAGCCTTGACCACGTTGGAGATATTGCAAAATATAAAATACGTTTGATACCAGTCGTAAGACTCATTTATTAAAATTGAACATTGTGACACAAAATATAATTTAAAAAGAGTTTGGTTAAGCAGAAAAATGGAACATTATTAATTTATTTTTCAAAAAGATACGACCTTATTAACAGGTACCTACCTGTTAGTAGGTAATTTTTGTATTAAAAAGGTATAAGGCTGAGAGATGTTGACAAGTTGTGACATTATGTGCTCAGCTGTATGTCAGAGCCACAGATAAAGCAAAAATTGATTGGTGTCGAAATTTATTAACTGCCAGTTTCACTGGTGACCAGTAACTGGTCCAGATTTTGTTATTTACAAAATTAAAAATATTTATCCAGGCTGAAAATCATTTTCTAGATCTTCCGGTTTTACTAATTTTTTGAACTTTTCATTTAATTGTCGAAAATTTGGTCTTTCCCATTTGTTGAGCATTCTGCAGTCTTTGATAACCTTTTCTAAAACGGGATCGGCTCCTTCGATTTTACTTAGTTCTAATCCCGATTTTATTAGGTTAAGAAATTGCACTTTGTGTTGGCATTGTTTTCCGCGATAAGGTAGCTGTCCTTTGCTGATAATTTCCCAGACTAAAATGCCAAAACTCCAGACGTCTGTATATTCATCAAAAAATTTAAGCTCCATTGATTCCGGGGCCATCCACCTAAGGGGTCGATAGCAAAATATATTCAGTTGAAAATTTTGAACTTCAGGCAAGGGTCTAAAAAACGGGAAAACGCAAACCACAAAGTTATCGATAAATTATTAATTTGTGACCATTTTAGTAGTTTACCTCGTTTGTTTCCCTCATTTAATAAGTAAATAATTCAATTTGGGAGTGGAGTGGTTTTAGCGACAAAATGTAGGACTAGAGTGGGAAATAGAGTGGGCAGCGAAAAATATCTATATTTTGATAAAATTCTAGTTAAATTAAAAAAATATTAAGAAAAGTTTCCCCGATCTCAAAATTTTCCCAAATCTCAAAATTTTTATTAATCAAGGATGTTAAAATATTGAGATTTTGCAAAAAAAACCATTTATTGCAAAAACTTAGTAGAACACCGTCTATCACATTAAAAAAAATGTTTTTTGTACATTTTTTAGAAATTTTAAACGAAATCCGTTGAAAATGATATTTCAGGCTTGACAAATTGGGACAAAGAGGTTCTGCAAACACCTCAGGCTACCAGATCCATATCCCCGTTTCACACTTTGCTTAAGATCTTGGCCAGGGATGGGAAAAACTGGATTGGATCATCCTGGAATTATTGGATTGGATCGTATCGTGGGCCGAGATCTTAAGCAAAGTGTGAAAGGGGGGTATTAAAAATATCTCAAAAATATGAATGCTGTAAAAGTAGATATCAGTTAAAATTAAACTCTATTATAGACGTCTATTGTCCTATTTTGACTAGTTTAAGTTTATAACTTTTCATTGCAACTTGAAAGTATAGAATTAATACTATTGACCCCCACCTTAGGGGCATAGGCATTTTACCAATCATAGATTTTTCTCGTGAGAAATGGCCTCTTTCCTTCAATCCCGATCCTTCTTTTGATAATCCAAAATCGGCAACTTTCACATCAAGATTGTCATTAAGGAGGCAATTTCTGGCGGCTAAATCGCGATGAAAAAATTTCTTTTCAGCTAAGTATTCCATTCCAGCAGAAATATCGCGACAAAATCGATACTGTAGATTAATCGAAATTGCGGAATTTTCTTTCAAGTAACTGCTGATAAAAGGAAATTTATTCAATAAAAAAATCTGGAAAAACATACAAGAAAAATTGGTATCACTAGGCCTCTACTTCCGCGTTCGCGTTTGACCCGCTCTTGTTTAATAAGAGCACTGGATTTCACTTTTTTGACCAATAAGAGCTTCGAAAATAAGTTCAACCACGAACGCGAAAGTAAAGGCCTAGTGATGCCCTTTTAGGATAAGGACCATGATAATAGGTATGGTGAATTACCGCGTGCATCGAAATTGCGTCTGGCGCCCAGACTCTGGGCCAAAAGTGAATCGTTAAAAATAATACAAGGCTAGAATAAAATCATTTATCTGATTTTTTGACAAATAGCATCATTTTTGAGTTATAAATTTCAAGGTGAAATTTTGATTTTTGAGCTGCGTTGTATTACAAAAATTCAAAGGCCTTTTATAAAATGTTCGAATTCGCCATCATATTTTTGTGACGATCTAAATTTTTTCTATAAAATGTCAGTAATTCTCAGTGAAAATACTAATTTAACAACAATTTTTGTTTTATTAGCTTAACAAATAAAAACTTTAACAAATCAAAACTGAAAGTAAGCCAGTAATCAATTGATCTTTTTTGACAAGTGGTAACAAAGTTTATCAGAATAAGCGTAAAAATAATCAAAATTGTGGTCAACGTTTCAATTTTGATACATATTTATTACCGTATGAGTTATACCGTACATATCATTTATAACATAAACTAAAAAAGCTAAACATTTTAAAATAATTGCCTCAAAATAAAACTTAGTTAAACCATAAATTTCGAGATATAATTGATAGAAAAATTTGACTTCCAGTTTTTGTCATAACTGGTTAAATATTTTGCTTTTTTATTTTTTGAAAAACCGTATGATGAACCCGTATTTTGACACCATATATATTTTTCCCGGCCTAAGTCCACCTTAAAAATGAATAGATATATAGTGGGTGAGACCAATGGGCAACACTTTTTCAAAAAGCTCGTGTGTTGCCCATTGGTCTCACCCACTATATAGCGCGTGTTCGAATCCCACTACTGTTATGTTGTTTTAGTGATTGCTTAACAGTGATCACACACCGATTAACTTTGGCGGTTCCAATATCAAGCACTCTTGCATATAATCATACTTTAGACAATCACTAAGACAACATTAGTTGGATTCGAACACGCGCTATAGAGATCCATTCATTTTTAAGGCAAATTAGAAAATAAGATTAAGATTTTCTTTGAGAATGATCTTCCTTGACTTATACCGCCAATTGTGGTCAGAACTGACCCATAGTTTATAATATAATTTTCGTGAAACAGCTTATTGAGCATTTTTGCGCAGTATTGAATGGTGAAAAATATCACTTCCAGTATAGGAACTTTCACTTTTTGGTTATTTTTGAATGACTGGTACATCATAAAATAGAACAAAAATTTTCACTGGAAGGTCTTAGCTTTCGAATATAAAATTTTTTCTACACGATAGAGCCATAAAATAGTAGTCCTTTTGAACTTTGAAATTTCTTATTTGAAAAAAACGGTTAACAAAAAATAGTGAAAATATTTCCATTCCTTAAACTTCCTCGATTTAGCCATTCCAAAATCAGACAAAAGTGTCCCCTCACAAAAGTAAGCCCAAAAAGCCTGACAACATTATGATGATGTAAATCTTGCATTTGTTCCCCTTCTTTTCGCAACAGTGCCAAATGCGTTTTGTGTTCTTTTTCACATTCTGCGTGAACACTCTTTATGGCAACGTCTTCATTTCCACTTTTGCTTTTCCAACTGCCTTTATAATAAGGTAAGAACGACGAACATAAATTTAGCTTGACAAAAAAATTTACAGGGGGCAATAGTTTTTGCCGAACAAATTCGGCGATATTGGGAACTTACGGTGGTATGGGTAGAAAAATAATTTTTTTGTTCAAAAATGAAAAACGCGTGGGCGTTCGGAATGACGCCATAATTTTTTTCAATTTGAGAAGGGGTTTCACAATCGGTTCAAATAAAGTAAAATCCAAAAATGTTAAGAATTACGTATTCAATCAAACAAAATTAAAATTCAGAAAAGCATATGTAGAAAATTGGATCTTTAAATATGACGTCATTCATGACGCACTCAAGCTAATTTTTCATTAAAAGCTCAAACGCCCATGCAATTTCGGCGATATTGGTTTATTCGGCGATATTGACACTGGCAGGAACTAAGCTAAAAATCTTGAAATTGGATAGGTTTAATTCAGCGATATCGGGGTCCCTGTATATCCCTTTTCCAACCTAAGTCCATCTTAAAAATGCTAGCTATCTCGATAGCGCGTGTTCAAATCCCACTGATGTCGTCTTAGTGATTGCTTGAGTGATTACACACCTTTCAACTTTAGTGCTCCCAATATCAAGCACTCTGGCTTATAATCATACTCAAGACAATCACTAAGACAACATTAGTGGAATTCGAACACGCGCTATAGAGATAGAAAGAATTTTTAAGATGGACTTAGGTTGGGAAAAAGATATTCTGAAAAATTACAATAAATAACTTTTGAAATATTTTTCCTCCAAATCACTTTGAAAGTGCCAAGCACTTAGTGCCTATCAATAAGATTGGGGACGGTTCCAAGAGTTGTTTTTGGTGAAGCAAATTTTATTTTTCCGTTCCTACCTAACTTTATAAACTATCCCAAAATTTCCGTTTGCAACTTCTTTATCAACTTGTACATTTCCTGGATCTATTCGTATCCTCTCTGAATACTCTCTATGGAATTTTTTCTCGTTTAGTTCTCCATATTTTTTTTCTTCTGTTTTTACGCAAGATAATTTACTCAATTTATGTCCCATTTTTTGCGAGAAAAATATCTCTTTAAAAATGAGACAAAAAAATAGAAAGCTATAATAACGTCATGAATGGTTGCACCAACTCTGCCTAAGGGCTGAACTTGAAATCAACACACCTTACTCAAAATGACTCACAATTAAAATAGGCTCAAATGAGCCCGTAAGTGCTGATTTATAGCGATGAAGTTATAAAAAGAAAATATTTATTGGAAAAGGAATAAAATATTTGAGATATAATTAATGGTCTGAATCGGAATTAATGTATTTTTGACAAAATTGAACTCGGAGAGAATTTCCGTATTTTTTATCAAATAAGTACAGTGATATGGTTCGAATTTTCAAATAGAACAAGCGCGGATAACTGCTTATTGGTTAGTTTACCTATCATGACAGTTTCAAATGCCAAAAAAGACATAAATTGAGGAAACACATATATCAAAAAATATACATTGTGTATACACAATGTATATTTGTAATCAGCATAAAAAACTGAACTAAAAAATAGGCCAAAATGGTCGATTCTAATTGGTTCAAATTTCGACCAATGAGATTCTCAATCTTGGACTATTTTATTTTTTCATTTATATGATATAAATTATATCGCAAAAAAATCCCGAAAATTTTTTTTTTTGAACAAAAATAATATATCTCCGCGCATAATAAGGACTTGAAAACTGTCGCATGTCATCAAAATGACCAAAAACCGGTTTTCGGTCATTTTTGAAAAAAACAATCATGACCAGTAAATCTGCCAGTCAAGTTATATTCAACCAGTCACTGAGGGTTACTTTCATATAATTTCTTCATTAAAATTATTATACAAATTGTTTAATACAATGTTAGATGTAATTTTACGACTCCGAATCAAAGATCATTTGAAAATAAATTCTTAATTTCGTTGTCGCCATATATTGATCATCAGGACAGCCTATTGTGGCTGAGCGTCACGAAGACCAAAAGTGAATCTTTTGTCTTCAAATGACCAACTCAAGAAAAATGTGATTGTTAAAAAATTACTATGATAAGAAAACTGCTCTATACGGTATAGTCTATACCAGTTGTTTATAATTGACACTTTCAAGTTTTGCTTCAATTTCATAGAAGATAATTTGTTTGGGCACACATTTTTTTTCTATTAGTACAATGTAGAACGTTTTGGCCTTATACACAACTCATGGTCAGCGGGAGATAGATTTGTGAGGGCGGTTCTAATCTCAGTTGAGTTTTAGAAAATATTTTGACGATGAGTCGCGTGAGTCAGTCGCTGTATCCTTTACACTTTTATTCATACAATCCTTTGTTCAAACGAACCCACTTTCCAAAAATTTATATTTATCTATACTTAAACAATAAAAGACGGATCAAAAAGGCCACAAACATTCTATTTATGGTCAAAAATGATAAGTGAGCTCGACGGACAAATCTACCAAGATTATTTTTTTTCTAATGTTTCAATTAAATTTGGAGCGATTTAGGTAACAAATGGAAAAATCGAAGACACAACTTCTTTAATACACAATCCAGGAGCTTATTCAAAGTTAATTAGTCTTAGAATCATCACTTTCTTGTAACATTAGATAAAAATTAATAAGTACTTGGCACATAAATTCATTACTTTTTGCTATTACCCACTTTCTACTAATTAATAAAAAAATTATTGTTACATCAAATATTGGCGGCCAAGGTGGTCTCAGCATAAAAACTACCTCCACTGAACTTTCATAATTTTTACTCAAGACGATGTCTTGTAGATATACTGATTTTGATGTGAAATTTGGGTTAAAATTTTTAACAGCCATTGTGTGTCAGAAAAGATTCAATTTTATTAGGCTGTCCGCGGTCGGAAATGACCGATTTTCAAGTTGGTGGTATTTGAAGATGAAATATTTCGATATCTACAATGATCAAAGTATTATTTTAGCTAATTCGATCATTTTAAACAACTTGTTTTTAACCAATCAGAAGGCCATATTTTTCTCTAGAATTTTGGAAATTCTACTTCAGGTTTTTTTTCTTAGCCATCAAAAAGTTGAGCGATATGTCGCGACAGCGGACAATCTCAATGGGCAGGGTTGTAAAAGGGATTATCCCTGACCAGATGATCCTCAACACACAAAAGCCATATTTTTTACCACCCTGCTCAATGGCATAGATGCAACACAATGGTTGCGTGGAAAATGACTTGATAATCTCTTTTGTTCGAAGATGTTATATTGTTAAGTAGACTAACAAAAACTAAAGATGATCTATTTAACAAAAATTTCACCAGAAAATTGTCCAAAAACCTAAAAATGTTTTCGAATTGCCTATCATTTAGCTTGAGGTTTTCGAACTGAAATTCAAGAATAATTCCTAGGAAAATGATAGGCAATTTCAAAAACGGTTTTGCGTTTTTGAACAATTTCTTGGTGAAATTTTGAATAGATCTGTTTTGTTCATGATTTCCTACAACATGTACAAATATCAGCTACCGTAGGCAAAAAGAGTTTTTGTTGGGCGGCCGACTTGGGTCTACCTTATAATATGGTATGTAAGAATTGTCTCAATCCTAAAGCAAATAATAATAAACGTTCTTAAAATTATTTTTCTGGGTTAGTTTTTACGAAGAATTCATTAAGGGCCTCGGTGCATTTTGGCAGATTTGCACTTTTTCAATTTTTTTTGTCTCCATGGGAAACTTTTTGCCACATCATAATTTTCGAATAAAAAAAATTTTGTCACTTTTAAGCTCACTTTGTATAATCTGATTTTTTTCAGATCGATTATTTTTACTTTCTAAATCGTCTTTTGAAAAAATACTCAAAAAACGCGCGTTTGCTTCCATGGTGTCTAAATTACATGCAAATTTCTTTTTTTCTTTCTTATTAATTAGGAGCTTCCAACAATGGTCTCGACCATCATCGAACATTTGTATAATTTAATTTTATATGATTTTTACGTCAAAATGGAAAATTAAAATTTCCTAAAAAAGACGAAAAAAAACGAAATTTTAGCACATCGAAATAAGTATTTATTTTCATGAGTTTAATTTATTGAATTTCACATGGTGGATGGGTTGGCTTACCAATTAGGCAAGTCTTGGTGAAATAATTTTTGATTAAAGAGGGCTAAAGACTTAAGTATATTTCGCGCAAACCATATTTTCATTCAAAAAAGTTTGATTCAGAGTATAAAGAAGAGCGAAGAAACAAAACGTAGACATGTCTAAATATAGTGAAAGTAAGCATTCATAATATTTTTAGCTAAGGATTCCAGAAAAATAAGTTTGAAAAATTTTGAACCAGAAATGTGGAAAATTTTCAAAATATTTCCAAAAAGTTTCGACCAAAAATCTCAAAAAAGTGTCATATGATTTTTCAAACAGCATTTAAGAAATATGTGGTCATCTACGCGAAAAGTTAAAGTAGCCATATAGAAGAGTTTTTTTTGTTAATTTGAAACAAATAATGCAAAAAATATTTGAACACAAACTAAGGCATTTTTTTGATAATGTTCGGAACTTTTTTCAAAAATTTCTCATACTTTGTCGAATTCAGAAAGTTTAATTTGAACTCAAAATTTTCTTTATAAGCAATAATTCGAAAATTCTGTTGTTACAAAAGTTGCCTGAATTATGTAACATCATTTTGATGGTATATTGAGAAGAATATATAAACCCCGTAAAAAGTTTTTCATCAAGAGCCCATATCCGCCGATATCCGTATCTGTCAAAATGCACCGAAATGATCATTTTTGTTTTTATTTAATTAATCAGAGGTTTGATTCATCGTATGGAATACGACAAACTGATCCGATTCCGATCCAATGTTTTTCAAGTTTACCGATTCGATTCAATTTTTATGAAATTGATTGAATTTGATTAAAAGTGCGTCTGAAAATGATATTAAATGCTGAGGTCTCTTTTTTTCTGGAAAAACTGAGGAGCTATCAGCAAATGGTTATTTGCATATCTATAACGGGGTCCTCTGGTCGTTTTTGCCACTTTTTAGCCAACATTTTTATAAGATTCGGTTTTTGAAAACGAATCATCCGATTAACCCCCTCACACCCTTTGACTATCTAAAGGCAAACTAATTTTCGGGAGCCAAAACGGCGCAGAAATAACATCGTCACAGACCTACAATTCAAATATGTCATAGAGTTTGCAATTTTATTTCCAAAAATATTGTTGAAAATTTTTAGGATTTTCGTCAAAATTTCTTAAAAAATTAATTGTGTGAAAACGATACATAATATCGAAATTCTGAGGAAACAAGTTTTTAGGAAAGTATTTGAGGATTTGTTTGATATAAGTTTATTTTATCTGCAGTCTCTATACGAAGAATAATTTTTTCACAAGTGATTTTTATGAAACTCCAAATAATGAAAAAAAATATTTTTCAAAAAATTATTTTTCAAAGGAATTGAACGGCAATTTAACCCACATAGAGCCGACAAAGACAAATCGATCAAATAAAGAACATAAGGTGGTACTGATTTTGAGTTTTCAGCTGATTAGCAATATTTTTCACATTTTNTTTTTCGAATTTTATTTCTTAGCCAAAAGTCTCAGTATCAAATTTTATTTCGTTTGATACTCATATATCATATATACTCATATGCAGTCATTTCCGATCATTTGAAAATTTTGAAAAAAATCGCGAAAAAATTTGTAAAATTTCAAAAAAAAATTTCAAAAAATTTTTGGGAACAAATTATTCAGAATGGCATCCTAGGATTTTTGATAGCCTTCTTAGCCTCTATTTTGGTCTCAACAAGTGACAGCCTACAGCTTGTAAAGCAAATACCAGACCAAATTGGAACAAAAAATTATCGTCAGGTAATAAAAATATACCGCTTTTTTCTTAATTTCAAACTTACCAGAAAACTACTTTTCTGCTGAAAAAAAAGTTAAATGGGCACATTTTTGATAAAAATTAATTTTGGATTTTCGCTTATGAAAGTTTCATTAGACGACAGCCTAGTGGACAGCAAAATTTATGCCAAACAGAGTTATTAAGAAGAATTTTTATTTGAGATACTGTAATTTAAGAAACGAGATGAAAGCCTGTTCAGAATAGGGACTATTTTCTCGCTTCGGGTTGTTTTTGTGATTTGAAGAGAGGGAGCTCACGTGATTACCTTCCCCTCTCTCGCCAATGGCGAGTCGCCATACACTGAATAGCACAATGAATTATACACACCCAAAAAAAATTTTACCTGTACCGAAATTTAACATATTACTTCCATACAGGATATCATATCCTGGATATGGCATTGTAAAAATGTATGGTTTTCCAAAAAATACAAGGTGAGTGAACCTCTTTTTTCTCTCGCAGTTATCGAGTTGACAGACTTCGAAATTTAAAAATGTTATGTGTTATTCACTTAATTCTATCCTTGATCTCAATCAGTGGAAAATAAGTAAATTGATATCTTTTACAGTTTTCCCGTGATAAGCGCTCAAAGTAGTGCCTTCAGATAGGCTTTTGGGTGTGAGGCGAAGTTCTCGTTTCTGGGTGTGAGGAGGTTAAATCGTATGACAAAATTATTAATCACCTTAGCAAAAAAAGATTTCCTTTTTGTTTGCTTGCCCAGAAGAGTACAGTGAAGTCCGTTTACTTTAGTAGTTAGTTTCGTAGTTAGTAGTTACCTTAAGGGGGTGGTCGTCGCAAAATGAGGCTCTAGAAACAATTTTTCCCAATTTTATTTCTATGCCTTTTTTATGAAAATTTTGTTAAATGTACCAAAATCTGTATTTTTCATGATGTCATTCATTTTCAAAATAATTGGGTGACGCAAAAAAATATTTTTATCATTTTGAAGAATTTTATCTCAAAAATTCTTGCCTGTTCATGTTCAAAATCTTCAAATTTAATACATTTCACTTTTTATACATTTCACTATCGATCCCATTAGTAGAACGCAGCGTTACTTTTTTTGACGCATCCTTTTTATAAGCACGAACATTGCACAAAAAGATACCTTAGGTAGTTTTTTTTTAGACGCGAAGATTTCACTTTTCACGGACTAACCGTTAGAGATATTGAAAAACGGTTTTTGCATTCAACTGAAAAAGCTGAGGCCATTCGAACCTACCAAAAAATTACTTTTCGGTTTATATCGGTAAACCGGATGTCAAATCAACTTAATAAAATTTCTCTATTGAGCTTTTTTAGTTGGCAGTTGAATGCAAAAAACTGTTTTTCGATTCATTGCATTTACGGTTTTTCCGTCATCGTCATGAGAAGGGTGGCTGCCATTAAAAAAAACTACCTAAGGTAGTTTTTTTATAGGCGCGACAGATTTCACTTTTCACCACGACTAACCATTAGATATATTGAAAAACGTTTTTTGCATTCAACTGAAAACTGAAAAAGCTGAGGCCAAAATTTTTTGATTTTTTTTGCTTGACCGGTTAACCGGTAATTTCACGGTTTTACCGGTTTCTCTAAATAATAAACAAAAAATACATGGAAAACCATGTTTTATAATGAAATTTTATGGAAAATTTTTTTGTCATCACAAATTTTGAAATTTGACACCGCCTGGGTGTCAAATTACACGTTTATGTATTCTCCTTAAGTTATATACATATTAGCACGAACATATACTGGACCTGGGTAAATTTTGAGAAGAAAAATTTTGGGAAATTATTTTTTTGACATATGACACCATCTAGGGTGTCAAATTACATTTTTTTTTTTAAATATAATGATGTCCAGATGGAAATAGACTAACATAGGCACTTTTCCGACAAATTTTTGGCAATATTTTGTTGTAATTCGACACCATCAAGGGTGTCAAATTACACATTTTGTATTTTTTAAGCTCTTAACATACTTGCATGAAAATATAGTTTTAGGGGTAACTTTTGAGAGAAAAAAGTTTGGCGATAATTGTTTGACATATGAGATAAAACGTAGCGTCTCAAATTACACTGCAAATAAAATATTATAGATATCTGGATGAAAATGGACTCCACATGGCATACTTTCAAAGACGAACATTTTATTAATAATCGTTTGAAGTCTGAATATCTGGGGTGTCAAATAACACTTGCATTCAATTTTATTTGCATGGAAAAACAATTTGAAACACAATTTAGCATTTTTTTGCTATATTATCATTTTTAATTTTTTGAGGAAAAAAATAAATGTGAAATTGACGTGATTGAGACAAAATGCAGTCAAAATATTTAAAAAATTTGTGGTATGTCAAACCAATATCTAGCAAACTTGACTGCTGAAGAACGAATTTTTGTCCGACAATTCAAACTTTTCTGTTCTTGGTGAAATAATAAACTTCCTTCGATATTGTCAATGATAGGAGATTTAGTATCTCGCCAACAAAGCGAAACTTCAGTAGAACTGGACATTAATAGATCAAAATTATACATGAGAAGAAATTTTGAATCAAAAGAAAAACCGAACTTTCAGTTTGACAATCAACAAATACAACGGAGAAAGAAGTCCGTGATTTTATGAAAATCAGAGCAGGGACTAGGTATAGTTTACCCAAGGGGACAGGATTGTAGTTTTCATTGTTGTTGGATTTTCACATTTGTAATATATAACGCATGAAGTAAAGCGAATAACACGCCTTATTTTTCTACAAATTTCCAAATTTTTGCTTTCATTTCGTAATTCCAAATATGATAATAACTCTATAAGAACACGAAATATTATTTAATGTTGATGGGAGGAAGTTCAACGGCAGTATCTTATGAAACACTGTCGATTACTATTTCCAAAAATTTTGTCCAATTATATCCACGAAAGAACCTGGTAATTTAGCTTAACAATGTGTAAGAAAATTGTTAAAACAAACTTCCCCAGCTAACTACTCCAACAAAAGGCTGGTTAACAAATTTGTACTCATTTTGAAGAGTATTTCATAAAAATCGAAACGTTAAAAATATTAATTCGTTGTTAACCTCAGTAGTGATTATGATTTCGCAGTTTGTTCGGAGCATCACACAGAGGACTTATTTTTAAAGTCAATGACTAGGATATACAGTATATCATACACTGTAGATATTTTCGTGAAATTCGTCTTTATTCTAGTAAATATTTTGAAATTCATTTGATAGTAAAAAACATCCAGAAAAAAAAATTAATTTTTGAAGTCGTGTTTTCATATAATATCGGTTTCGACCTTCTTATCTCTACCTGACCCACATTAACTCACCGTATATCCCTATGAACGCCTTGTTATTGTCGCTAGATACTTACTGCTGTGACAATAAGAAAATTGTCAAAAATAATTTAAATTCTTCAAAAATCTCGCCAAAAAACGGCGTTTGGAAAATTCATCAATTAAAATTAGAGGGAACAATATTTAAATTTTTTTTCAATTTCAGATTAAGTGATGGCGCGGGTGACATTTTCAAAGGGTTTGAAAACAATCACATTAGAGCAAAGGTTTATTTTAATCTTCAACATTTATCATTCTAATTTATCTTTAACATTTATTTTATTTTAAAATATTTCTTTCGAAGATACTTGTCTTTGAAATTGCTCGTGTAAGTTTTTTTTATGTCTTAATATTTATTTGCTGTGTTATTGACACCCTACGTTATCTCATATGTCAATACAATTATCGCCAAACTTATCTTTCAAAAAGTATATCATGCAGCATGTTAAGAAACTCAAAAATATACGAAATAGGCGTAATTTGACACCCTAGATGGTGTCGAATTGCAACAAAAATATTTGTCATAAATTTGTCGTGGAAAGTTTCCATGTAAGTCATTTGCATCATATATCAATTATATTTCAAAAAAAAATGTAATTTGACACCTAGGATGTGGTGTCATTATGTTCAAAAAAAATATTGCCAAAATTATCTCTCAAAAAGTTACTCAGGTAAGTATATGTTCGTGCTAATATGTATATAACTTAAGGAGATTACTAAACTGTGTAATTTGACACCCCAGCGGGTTGTCAAATTTCAAAAATTTGTGATGACAAAAAAATTTTCCATAAAATTTCCTTATAAAAACGGATGTTTCATGTATTTTGTTTATATTATATTAAGAGGAAACTGAGAAACCGGTAAAACCGTTAATTACCGGTTAACCGGTCAAGCAAAAAAAAATCTAAAAATTTTGCTCCTAGCTTTTTCAGTTTTTCAGTTGAATGCAAAAACGTTTTTTCAATATATCTAATGGTTAGTCCGTGGTGAAAAGTGAAATCTGTCAGCGCTATAAAAAACTACCCCGTAATCGTCATGAGAAGGTGTACTCCTTTAAAAAAAAACTACCTTAGGTAGTTTTTTTTTAATGGCAGCCACCCTTCTCATGACGATGACGGAAAAAACCGTTAAATGCAATCGAAAAACAGTTTTTTGCATTCAACTGCCAACTAAAAAAGCTCAATAGAAAATTATATTAGTTGATTTGACATCCGGTTTACCGGATATAAACCGAAAAAGTAATTTTTGGTAGGTGAATCTCGGTGGGCCCAAAATTTTTTTCTTTAAATCAGCCAGGAAGTTGAATTTTTTATGTTTTTTCGTTCTTACGTCACGATTATCGACACATTAAACTGCTTGAACTATATTTTTTGATGAATTCCGGAAGAAAAAAACGAGATTGAATTTTTTTTTTCTCAAAATTTATACTAAAATGGTGTATATAATATATTCTCCGCGTTACGCAGTGAACCAGTAGTCCGATAAAATAAAAAAAAATTTTCCCATGAGCTTTTTTAGTTGGCAGTTGAATCCAAAAAACGTTTTCTCGATTGCATTTGACGGTTTTTCCGTAATCGTCATGGAGCGGTGGCTGCCATTAAAAAAAAATACCTTAAGGGGTAGGTGTCGCTTTTGCGTACCTTTCAATCACGCCTCAGAACAGTTCTAGGGCAGTTGTAAAAAATTCTGAGGATACTCGTTTGTAGATCTAGCCTTCGGTCAAACGATTACACATCTCACGTCAACCTTGTTACACACACCACCAAGGTTGGTGAGTCTATTCTAGAGCACTAAACGTTTTTTTTTTTAATCTTTTCTTTTTAGACCCCACATACAAAGCGTCTCAAATTTACACAATAAGTAGCGATAAATGAGATACAAAAAAGTGATGATAAGGAATTTTTATTTATGATTTTTTTTTTCTAGAATCTCACTTAAACGCCGATTTTTGCCAGTTTTTTCGACTTCAAACTCTTCTTCTTTTAGACTTAATGTTTAGGAATGAAGTCCATTTTTTCGACTAAGGTAGATAAATATAATGCGGTAAAAGTGATGAGAAGGAATTTTTGAATTAAAAGTTCTAGAATGTCTAGAAATTGAATGAAAGTGAACATCGGGAAATTAGAAGTTCGAAAAAAAAAGTTTCGTCTAATCAAATTTTAAAACCAATCAGCGTCAAATTCGATAATAGGTAACATTTTGGCTTAAAAATAATTGAATTTCTAGAATCGTTAACACATTTCAGATATTTTAATGTCATGCATCGTTTTCGGTGGGTCATATTCACCAATAAAAAATGTTCATATTCATGGTGGAAATACCGGTTTATGCGGGTTAAGCCAAAAAAATATTCGGAATTTTGAAATTCTAGATTTTGTTTTTCTAGATTGTTTTGAAAAAATAATTGCCACCATCGAGATTCCTTGGGTCAACTTTAGTTATAACGATATAATGTGGTCTAAATGTTAATTCTATTAAAGAGCGTCAAAAAAAAAAACCGACACCTACCCCCTTATAGGGGGTGGTCGTTCGGCATTTTAACGGCAAAAATGGGTTTTCAATGGACCAATTGTAACAAAGACTACAATCGATCGGACAAACATCACCTCTCTCTTGACTACTATTTGAACAAAATCTTCGCGGCATCCTAAAAATGAACAAAAAGTGACGGATGGCTCGTCCAATACAGATAAACGTGCTTACACAAATATCGATTATTATTTTTCTATCAAACTACTTTGAATGCATCTAATGCTATTTATTCTCCTAGAGATATTTAGAGGACACAAATTGATTGGCTTATGACCTTTCATATCTGTAAGAAGCCGGAAAGAACGGTGCGGGAATAACTCAGTTATTTGATTTTGATAGATAAAACTTTATCTGTTACGTAAATTTAGGTCAATTTTTCCACTTAATTTTCAGCTGGGTCATCAAAAAATTTTTAGTTAGTACGACTCCCTATTACCCTATGGATTTTAAAGTCACGCATTTCTGCCAAATTTTCACTCAATTAACTGAATGCATCTAGAAAACGAAGTAATACTCAAAAAATCCGATTAAATTTGTCTAAATTTCTGATCCGTTTTCTGTATAAATCGTGTATTAAATTCCAAAAAGACGAATCATTAATTATACAACTTTGTTCTTCACACCGTTAAATTATTTTTTCGATTATACATTCAGAAAAGATTATTTCGATGCTAAATATATAGCCATTAGTGTCATCAAATATGTCTAAACAACAACTGCAGTAGTTAGCTCATACAATTGCTATCTAAATTTCTTCAATTCATTTTGCGCTACGTCTAAAATAAAGACCAATAAAGAAAATAATAAGGAATTTCGAACAGAAACATCAGCTTATACTCAAGCCTTTTCTGACCAGACTGAAACCTAACCCTCCGCTTAAGGTAACTACTAAACTACTAACTAACTACTAAAGTAAACTCGGACTTCACTGTACTCTTCGGGCAAGCAAACAAAAAGGAAATCGTTTTTTTGCTAAGGTGCATTAATAATTTTTGTCATACGATTTAACCTCCTCACACCCAGAAACGAGAAATTCGCCTCACACCCAAAAGCCTATTCTGAAGGCACTACTTTGAGCGCTTATCACGGGAAAACTGTAAAAGATATCAATTTACTTATTTTCACTGATGAGATCAAGGATTAGAATTAAGTGAATAACACATAACATTTTTAAATTTTCGAAGTCTTGTTCAACTCGATAACTGCGAGGAGAAAAAGAGAGGGTTCACTCACCTTGTATTTTTTTGGAAAACCATATATTTTTACAATGCCATATCCAGGATTATGATATCCTGTTATGGAAGTAATATGTTTAAATTCGGTACAGGTAAAGGTAATCACGTGAGCTCCCTCTCTTCAAATCACAAAAAACAACCCGAAACGAAAAAATAGTCCTATTCTGAACAGGCTTTCATTCTCGTTTCTAAATTACAGTATCTTAAATAAAATTCTTCTTAATAACTCTGTGTTGCATAAATTTTGCTGTCCACTAGGCTGTCGTTCTAATGAAACTTTCATAAGCGAAATCCAAAATTAATTTTTTATCAAAAATGTGCCCATTTAACTTTTTTTTCAGCAGAAAGTAGTTTTCTGGTAAGTTTGAAATTAAGAAAAAAACGGCGTATATTTTTATTACCTGACGATAATTTTTTTGTTCCCAATTTTGGTCTTGGTATTTGCTTTACAAGCTGGTAGGCTGTCACTTGTTGAGAACAAAATAGAGGCTAAGAAGGCTATCAAAAATCCTAGGATGCCATTTCTGCAATAATTTGTTCCCAAAAAATTTTTGAAATATTTTTTTAAATTTTCCAAATTTTTTCGCGATTTTTTTCAAAATTTTCAAATGATCGGAAAATGACTGCATATGGAGTATATATGATATATGAGTATCGAACGAAATAAAAGTGATACTTGAGACTTTTGGCTAAGAAATAAAATTCGAAAAAATGAAAGGATTATTTCCGCATTTTTCATAATATAAAAACTTAAATTTCCGACGATGAGTCATTATATCTTCTCGGAAAACCGGAAGTAGACGATCGAAATTTATTTTACATTTGATACTGTCTGTAGGAGCGGTTCAATAAAACTGTATGCCAAGTTTCATTTAATTTGAAGTATGCTGCATACTGTATGCAACCTGTCTGCGAAGAGGTCAAGTGTCAAACAATTTTATTTTTCGAATTTTTTGAAAACTAATAAAACTTCCTGCGAAAAAAGGGCATGTGTGAAAATTTGAATCAGAAAATGCTATCGACCTCAGGGATGGGCCCCGAGCTAAAATATATCATAGCTCGGAAAATACCGAGCAGGTACCGAGCAAACCGCGATCAGAGATCGTTTTTTCCAGATCGAGGCCCAAATATAATAGTTGATCCGATCTTTTGAGAAATCTTCTCCGATGCCCTTCCCTGATTGACCGTTCTATTAATTTTCAACTCCAACGAAAACTTGTTTGGTTATAAATGACACAAAATTTGCTAAAAAGACGGAAAATTTTCCATATAATTAAATCAAAAGCATTAAAATTTCATAATTCGTTTTTTTTGCCAGTTTTTATCATTTTATTTTTATAATTATACAAATTTTGTGGGTTTAGGACTGCATATGAATGTTTTTATGTACATGGCAAACTAGTTCATTTCAAAAACCTCAGTTTATTTTCTATTCTATTATGTTTTTCCGCAGTTGAGATCGATTATAGTTCAAATAATCGAAAAAATAATTTTTTATTTTGATACTTGAGGCCCTTTCTGCCAAGAATGAGTTTTGCAACTATTAATTGGAATGATTAAACTTGCATACAGTTTATTGAACCCTCTTACAGACAGGTATCAAATGTAAAATACATTCGTCGTCTACTTGCCGGTTTCCGGAAGTAGTAAGGACGATTTGAAATAAGGAATCTTCAAAACTCAAAATACTAGTGTATCATGTTTATTTAAGGGTTTGGTAAAAAATTTAAGNATATATTTTCAAGGAGGAGTAGGCTTTTGCGTGAGGCTCCCAAATACGCTGTTTTGACCACTAGGGGCAAAATTTTCAAAATGTTCTACCGCTCGGAGATGCGCATTCATATTTGAAAGTTAAATTGCAAATAACAAGAAAAAATGATGAGGAATGAATGAGGAGTAGGCTTTATAGTGCTTTTAAGGACGCCTACTAAAAACCATTTTCTGAGCGTATGTTGAGGTATCAGATGCTCTGAATAGAACTGGCAACTTTCTAAAGAGTTGTACTACGTATTTGGAAAAAAAATAATTATTTCTGAAGCCAGGTTTCTCAGAAACTTCACTTGAAAATGTGTGAAAAAGAGCCCAATTATCGTCGCCCACATCCTAAAGGTATCTTTTTGTGCAATGTTTCGTGCTTATAAAAAGGATGCGTCAAAAAAAGTAAACGCTGCGTTCTACTAATGGGATCGATAGTGAAATGTATAAATTTGAGATTTTGAACATGAACAGGCAAGAAATTTTGAGATAAAATTCTTCAAAATGATAAAAATATTTTTTTGCGTCACCCAATTATTTTGAAAATGCAATGACATCATGAAAAATACAGATTTTGGTACATTAACAAAATGTTTAGCAAATTTATATTTTGATTGGGCTATGCTATGCAAGAAAATATTTTTTTATAATTTTGAAGAATTCGATCTCAATAATTTGATCCAGCAAAAACATTGGAATTTTATGGTCTAGAACTCTTGTTCTTGTCTGTTCATGTTCAACATCTTAAATTTATACATTTCCTTATCGACCCCTGCTAATGAGGTCTCTGTCTAAGCGGACAGAGCCAAAAACTCCATTCCTAAGCGACTTCACTGTAGTCGGTTTTATAAATACGGAACACTATTTCACAACTACATCGCAGCATTTTAAACATTTCATTTTACAACCAGAATTATATTATTTTAACAGAATAATTACTCAGAATCTGAATCAGAATATGCACATAAAAGGCCCAGGCTTGGTTCCACTATCGGGGTTTCTTCAATTTCTGCCTGTTTGATCGGGACAGGAATTTTGGGGGCAATATCTTTTCCTTTCACTTTTATACCACCGAATCCAAGTGATAAAGCTTTTTTGGTGTCGACCATTTTACGTTTTTTTCCAGGTACAATAACTGACTTTGTTTCGGTGGTCCTAAATAAAACGTTAACAAAGAGTTAAGGTTTCGTAGTACTGTGATCTGCGTCTATAAGGACAGCTGAGGTAAAGCCATGTGGTCCCTAGGTTTTGGGGCTTTATTTTCTTCATGAATAAATAAAAAAAAATTGAAGGCCATTTATCAGTTTACTGCAGATTAATCATAAAGATTAAGATAAAAATTTATTGGCCGAAAAATAATGAAGACCTTTATTTGATCTTCATCTTTCAAAAAATAACAGATTTTCTTTATAGAGGGTCACGCCAAAATAAAACGGGTATTTTTAGCCACATTTTGTCTATATTGTTTTTATAGACGCATACTATAGTAGACTAGGAACTGATAGTAAATCACATTTTTGTATTTTCAGCGTACCTGGGAAAATTAACAACAATTTTTAAACTAACACTTACTGTCAAATAGGTCTATAAAGACATGTTTTTTTGTGAAAAATTCATTAAAATAATATAAATATTCACCCGGTTAGCTCCAGTCTTATGGCCTTTAAAATACCATAAAAAATGCGTTCATTTAATGCATAATTAATAATGATTCATTAATTAATGATTCATTATGCTTTTCGAAACTGTTGTTTTGTCCTTATAGGCACTATAAAACGGCGTCTTATAAAATTTTTTTCATTATTTGTCTGACAATATGCATTTTTTCTATTTGCTTTTAAAATTCGTATTACACTCAAATAGACTTTTTCGCTATTTCCCATATGTTTGGAACATTTTTGTCTGCATTGTCCTTATACAGGGGGGGGAAATATTGCCGAAAGTTTTTTGGGAAAAAAAAATTGGCAATATTGGCACATTCGGCAATATTGG
>SCLH01000366.1:171562-191627 GCA_004367855.1 Oikopleura vanhoeffeni | reverse complement strand
CGGAGGGTTAATCTTACTTTTTTCCAAATTTTGCCAAAAAATGTTTACATCGCTGATCCTTTAATCCTGTTGAACTATATAAATTTTCTGAGGAAATCAGTTTTAAGGAAAATGTTTCTGGAATCTTTTACTGAAGAAATAATCACTTTACTGTAATCCGAACTCGTTTTATTTTTTTATGAGTGATATCTGGAAAAACTGAAAAATAATAGAGAATTTTATACTTTGACAACACTGTTTCATTATCTTGATATAAACAAAATCCTCAAGTTAAGCTTCTGTAAAATTAACCATTTTTCATAATTTTGTTTTNATTTTTTTAATGCGTTTTAAATATAAATACATCTGATGTACATCTGAATTTAACGCCACCTATTGTATTATAATCATAAAAATGATCAGCTGAGTATGGCAGACGCTTGATTATCTAGATATCCCCCCGAGTAATCATGCTCACAGCCATGTTTTTTGTTTACCCAGGTTTTTGATTCGATTTCCGACAGCGTTAATCAATCATTCGAAAATATTTTTTTCATATTCAAAAATAATTATTTTTCAAAGATTTCAGCCGCGTATCAAAGTGTGAAAAGTTGAGCTAAGGTAATTTTTTTTGGTCAACTCACCCTAGTCATGACGATTACGGGAAAACCATAGGCGATATCGAGAAACGTTTTTTTTGCCTTCAACTGCCAAGTAAAAAAGCTAACTGGCGCTCATTTTCCTTACTTTTTAAATAAGAATTTTCAAATCTATTTAAACATTAAAACATTTTGGGCCTTCGGCTTGAACTTGAGTCTTATAGGAGATACTTCGGATGTGTAGTTATCAGAATATAAGCGCTCAAAGTCGGACCGAAAAATCGGCTTTGGAGCCTCCACCGATTTATTTGATTCGGAGCTTCCAAGGGTTAAAGAATAAACCAGATTTAATTCAAAATTTTGGAGTAGGCTGTTCAAGGTCAGCTTCCACTTATACCGCGGGAGTTTCAAGTGGTGAAGAAACTATATGGGATTTAGTACAACATTTCACTTTTGGTTTCTTCGCCACTTGAAACTCAGGCGGTAATTTTTCAATTTTCGCCTTAAAAAAGATATCTTTTATATAGTGAATTGAAAGATGGGTGATAAGTTCAATGAAGGTTAAATACGCTGAAGGGCCTAAAACGCAATAATAATGATATATTTTAATATAAATAAAATAATTGTTACTTTTTTTGTCTAGTTTACCTCGTTTAATTTGCCCTTATTTTAAAATTGAATTCGTTAATTGGGGAGTGTAGGGGATTAATTTTTCTCCATCGTACCCACGCACGTGCGCAAGACACATGACAAACGTGAGCTCTGGTGACCTTTAAGGGTATGGTGGTTCCTAATTTGACATATTCTCGATATAATATTAGCCAAACAGGGCTTCACAGGATACTTATCAGCATTAGCAAGTTGCTACTACTAGCCTTCATTTATGCGTAAAGACAATGTGTAATTTTTTTGTCATGCATATCTCAACTCCGCACATAATGCGAGAACAGGACCTAAGTCAACTTAGAATATCAACTCTTCAGGCTTTGTTTTTTTGAATAAATCTAACTTTAATTTACTGATATAATTAAGTATTAAAATCTTTTCAGACGACCGCTTTGCGCTTATAATGTGCTTATGTTATCCTTTCGAACTACTTGCTCTTCATCTAAGACCCTCGTTTTTCTCAGACTCTTGCTTCCATTCGGATACTATAGTATTCTTCCTGCTAGCGTAAGTTAAATTTTCAAATTCATCCTTCCAATAACTCTTTTGGCTAACGAGTACTCGAAAAATATGAAACTTTGGAGAGCCGTTCTTTCAATTTCACCTCTCAAACTCAAATATAATTGTTCAAGTACGTGAAAAAATACCCCGAAAAAAACACGTGCTTTGAAAGTTGGTTACGTCAGACGAATTTGATGTTTAGGATAAATTTGAAAACATACTTTTATTGTACTTAATTTTGAAAATAAATATCAGGAAAAAAAATCGAAAAATTTCGAATTTTTTTGTCTTTGGGTTGTTTTCTGGCTATTTAACGATAACGACTTGGAATCTGGTTGCCCATTTTTTAATGAACTTAATAATATACACGATACACTCGTAGACATTCACTCACGTACCCTTAAATGAAGAACTATACCCTCTAACAACATTTTTTTAAACACGGCTTCACTGGACCGGTCACAAACATTTTATTTATAACAAACTTTTTTATTTTGACAGCTTCGCGGTAATATTTTTTTTAACTATCGTAATTGAGGTGAAAGAGTCGTTAGATTTTTTTTAAATTATCGTAAATAGGGTAAAAGAGTCGGTATATTTTCTTGAAACATTTTCTGATACATAACAATATAAATTTTTTTTCGTCATAAAATTAGAAGGCCATCTTTTATTTTTGTGAATTTTCCCAATGTCCATCCAATAGGCATGAAAGAGCAAAAGCGAATAAAACTACACAGAAAAAGACCACAACAACTACTACCACAACAACTACCACCACAACAACCACTACGACTACAACAACCACTACAACAACCACCAAAACAACGACGGCAACAACGACTACAACAACGACGACAACAACTACCACAACAACTACTACCACAACTACTACCACAACAACTACAACAACAACGACGACCACAACAACTACCACGACTACTACCACGACAACCACCACGACAACAACTGAGGAAGAACTCACAACTGTCGAAGAAATTAGTCCTGCTGTTGCTGGTCCAGGAGCTGGACCAGGAGCTGAAGGATGGTGTCATATATTTTATCGATCATTAAACCTTGGCCTCTTTCACGGCAATAGAACTTTATCTGAAACTCAAATGCTTGAACCTTAATTTTATGGAATAATTTTAGTAAAAATTACAAAATTTTGAAAATAATTGACTGAAACTAAGTATTTATATTAAATAACCAGTTTGAACTTCCATCAAGTTTTTACCTATTGGAGGCTCCAAAACCGATTTTAAAGCAGAAGGTCTGAAGTTTTCAAATAATCAAATGTAATTAATTATTTGCCAAAAAGAGATTGAAAACAATAAAATAAGTTCTACGATTGAAAAATATATGATCCCTTATTTGGAGCTGGCAAAAATTATAATCTTGCAAGTTATGTCAACATTATGGCTCCAGTTATGGCCCCAGTTAATACAGAACGAGAAGTAGTTATTTATGATTCATACGATTCCGACAGTGGATTGCCTTTTTCACCTGGAGATACCGAAAAAAAAGCAGGAACTGGTGTGAAAATCATGAGACTAAAGTCAGTTTATTTGAAAAATAAAACCGGACAAATATAGCTGATTTTTATCAATTTTAAAAGTCAAATTTTTGATGAAAATGCTCTTTTTTTTAAATATTTTAGTTACATAATTCTTAATAATTGTACTTTAATCATTTTAAATGCCATATTTTGATCTGTCCGATTAATTTATTCACAAATTTGTTGAAGGTTTTCAAAATGCGTGGGCGAAAATTTCTGAAATATTTTTTTGGAAATCTTAGAAAATTTTTATTAAGAGTGTATATTTGACTAAGATGTCTCTGTCAAAAAAGCGTTACGATCTATGTCAGCCTAGTGTCCAGTGAACCACTCCGTACAATACATATTATTTTTTGATCAATCCCATAATAATTTTCGGTTGGTTAAAAAACTTGATGTCGTCAATAACACATTTTTTGAAATCTACTGGAAATACCTACAGGATGTCAGGATTTTACCAGCATAACATGAAATCGCGCGCGCTGATTGTACGGTAATGTATCAAACACGGAATCGTCCAATCAGCGCTCGCGATTTCATTTTACCCCGGAATTCATTATATTAGTGAAAACGTGACATCCTGTAACAGGATTCCTGTTGTGTATATTTTCTATATAAAATAACCCAAAATACACACAAACATAAAATCGAACTTCTCTGCAAGGATCTTTATCGATCAAAATTTTCACACCGAATCAAGCCAACTATGATAATATAAAAGATATAAATAATAAATATAATAAACCAAGCAATAATAACAAGCCCGCTGACTACAAGCCCGCTAATAACAAGCCTGCTAATAATAACAAGCCCGATAAATACAAGCCACCAAAGCCAGCTAAACCAGAAAAGTATAAAAAACCAAAACCAGCGAAACCAGAAAAATACAAAAAACCAAAACCAGCTAAACCAGAAAAGTACAAAAAACCAAAACCAGCTAAACCAGAAAAGTATAAAAAACCAAAGAAAGAAAAACCAACGAAATACAAGCCACCAAAGGTTAAGAAGCCAAAAAAACAAAACTAGGCTTATGAATGTGACTTTTTCCTAGAATATCAAAGTTTGAATCAGGGGTCGGCATACCGTTTTGAAAAACCTGATCGGATCGCAAATTTTAAAAACCTGATCGGATCGAAAAAAAAATCGATCCGATGAAGTTTGATCCGATGAAGTTTGATCCGATGAAGTTTGATCCGATGAAGTTATGCCGACCTCTGGTTTGAAAAGTATCTCAACCTACGCATTTTATAACCGGTTTCAAAAGTATTATAAACTATTGTCAAATTGTCGACCGTTCTGGCGCGAGAGCACAAACATTTTTAATTTCAGACACTTCAAAAAAATATTGAATATTATTAATTTATTGAATATTGACAATTTTTATGAGATTTTTCTACGATTGTTATATTTTATACAACTAAAAAAGCCACGCTGAAATAAAAAATCGTGAAATTAAGTCCAAACCACTATACAACCCCCTTAATATTTTATTAATTTCAGTTATATTTAATTCAACTCAGACCTTACAAAGCACCAAAGAAAGTTAAACCAAATAAAGCAGAACATGGTATGAATAAAGATTCTTTCAAGAAGGAGTTAGCCGCTTTGAATAAACTAAAGAAACAGGTTCAAAAAGCTAACAAAAAGGCTTTGAAGGCCGAAAACAAAAAGAATGGATACAAACCAGCAAGTGCTGCAGCAAAGTTTCAAATATTTAAAAAATTTATAAATTAAAATTTACGGAATTTAAGTACCTGATCATACGCACGTGACTGGCTCGCGTTCATTTATCTTGTGGTGATTTTTTTGTATGATCGGCTTGATGTCTGAAACTTAAAGCCTAGGAGGAAATTTTCATACTTTAAAATTTTTCATGAAATTCAATAATGCCGACTTAGGGTGTTATCGGTTTTCGTTCATTTTAAACCTATGATAGTTATGAAAAATCGGAAAAGTACATTTTGTAGAGAATTTAAAAGAAAAAATTTAACTCGGACAGAATTTTGAAAATTTTCGAAAAAATCCGGGTTTTTGATCGGTCAACAGCCTATGCCGACCAAAAACTTTTTTAACCGTCTTCATGAAATTGTAAAACTGTAGTGCTTTTAATTGAGTTTTTTCTTAACAGAAAAGTCCTCCAGACCTTTTGACAAAAGATGAAACTTTTTCAGCTTATTATCCACATAAAAATCGAGGACTGGCGATGGATGTTTTCATTGGTAAGAACAGTGAAAAAACATTTGGAGAGTTAAAAAATATATCATTTTTCTTCATACTGGTCGCGTTTTTAATTTCTTATGGCTTTTGCAGGACTAGCTCTAGAGTACAATTAAAAAGAGCGAAGAAGGGAGAATTGCCTTATTTTTTTTGTCCGCCAAAAACCCTATAAAAATGAAAACTTAACCTGTAGCGATAACAGATTATAGCAGTGTTCTTTAGTCAGATTCTTTTATCTCCACCCGGTTTTTTGCTCGCTTAAAATTTTTTTGGCGAAAATACATAACAGCTATAGATTCTCCGCATACTTGACTTTCTCGATTTATCCAAACTTTTTTGAATTCAGATGTTTCAAGAGCCAGAGGAGATGGACGATGTGGTAAGGCCGTCGAATGGGCCCCATGTGCTTTGGTCCCAATCATGGGCCGAACAGAAGTAGCCTCGTGTTGCAATTTCGACACAGCTACGTGTACTACTAGTGCAAATTGTGATTGCCCTCATTGCGTAGATTATGCTCATATGAACACAGTTGCCAAAATAGTCAAAAGTAATGTGGTTTCCAGATCATACGAAGACAACGTCAGTGGCAAGTATTTTTATTTCAACCCTTTTAATCGTTCATAGTTATCTAACGCTAAAACGGTACATATGACCACCGTCAGACTACAACCGATCGTATTTTTGTGGTCTAATTAGTCTAGGAAGTAATTTTCAGATTATTTTGCGGACACTACTATCTTAGCTTATAACGTGAACATATTCAGCAGATTCGGATCAAACTTACAGTAGTAAATAACACGCCGACAGTGTTATTAGCTCCAATTTTTTATTTTTACTCAAAGTCTTGTTAAAATGATGATAATTGCAATAAATTATTTAATTAATATTTTATACAATATAATCGTTTTGGGGATGCGCAGCATCACCAAAAAGATTATATTTTTTAAATAGAACAATTTTGCCTTATCATCAGGGCCTTTATCATTAATTAGCGAAAATAAAGTCGTTGCTTCAAAATTTGAACTTCAAATGAAAAATGATAAAAAATATTTGCTCATTGTGTGAGAATAATTTTGGAATGTCTATTTTACACTTTGTCGCCAAAAATTATTTATTCACCTTTTTTAATTAATATTCTTTTATACCATTTTTTAGGACTTTTGCAAAAAAATAAGGATCTTTACATCAACTGGATTGTTGTCAATATCAGCACGCAACGACTTGCTGAAAAAATCGTGAGAATGGTTGCTACTCAAACTTTAAACATCAAAAATGTTGTTGACAATAAGTACGAACAAGGTTGTGGTAATAAAAAGCAGGAGCCAACAAAGGTAATTGAAGCTCTACTTAAGTATTTTTTCATTTCAAAATTTGAAATTAATTTATCAACAACCACCTTTAAAAAAAATAAACTGTTTCACAATATTTAAATGGTTTTAATAAAAAAGTCATTTTTTACATGTAAATTTATTTTTGAAATTTGACCGACTGGAGACATTCGTAAATTGTCTCTAATTTAAGCTTGATTTTCAGTGACAATAATCTTCGTCGATAGCTGTTTTAGAGATTTTGAAGAAACTGCTACATATCGGAAGTACTGCCGAGTTTGTCTATAAGGACATGTTTTGTCTATGTGAAAAAACGCCGTTTGTCTTTAGGGACGAAACATTCAAAATATCAATATCCGCTTTATTATTATAGTATTTGAAAATTGGCCGTTTTTTCCTTATAGACGAACGTGTTTTTCAAAATTACGATTTCCCAAATTTCGGCTGTCCTTATAAACTAACACGACAGTAGTAGTATCTTGGATTTCTTCAATTTTCACCTAAATCGCTCATTTTTTTGTTAAAAAAACTATTTTAAGGCCGTTGGACCAATATTTGCCAAAAAAATCGCTGAGGCTCAAGCAGAAGATAATTTCCCAGCAGTTTTCGATATGGTGATTAAACTTTACCTCCAAACCAGTGTAGAAAAGGAATGCAAAGATCATCCAGACATTACACAGTTATTGGCAAGAGCTCAAAAAGCAACTGGAGCTATTCAAAAGGATAGTGATCAAAATCTATAATTTATTTCTAGATTGTTTGTAAATTTTAGGAAAATATGATTTTCGCCGTCAAATAAGAAGTTAAATTTTTCAGCCATATTATTACGCACCATTTTGCGAAAAAGAACAAAACTTGGTGATAATGATATATTCAAAGATATATTTGCGGAATTGAAAGTAAAAATGAAGTGAAAGAACCTGTCAATTTCTGATTGGTTAAAATTTCAACAAATCAGAATTTTTTTTTCAATAAACAGCATGTCACATTTTTGCTTGCTATATAAGTTTTTTGCTCGAAATTGATTGATAGTTTTCTGATCAATGAGAATCTAAATTTGTTAAACACATACGTGTTTGTGACATGAAATGTTTTCATAAGCGGAGGTCAGCTAAAACCAAAAAACTAGATCGCCCAATATTAAATGTGTCATGCTGTTTTCTAAAAAAATTAATTTACATAAAATCTATGACCAACCCTAGGCTGTTACAGGTTATTCTCACCTTCTTGGATTTTTATTTTGAGTTGACAAGGTTATTCTAGATGGGGATCATTTTATTTCATATAGCCGAATTCCAAAAATCAATCATTTCTGTACGAAAATAGCATTTTAAATCAGAAAATTCTCATTCCGCCTACGCAAAAATCGATAAAACTGCGAAAATTTTATAAAAAACCGTTCTGTGGAAATTCTGTCATGATATTAATTTTTTTAGCCTGAATCTCTTACGTACTAGCTTATGATTAAAAATATAAATTAATTGCGCCGACTTTCATATTCGAAGTTTTTTACTTTGGCTTTCGCCAAAAAGTATGAGTCATCACAACAAATTCAAATCGAAATTTCTCTATAATTTATTATAAATCGTCCCTATTATATTATATTTAATATCAGTTAAGCTTAACGAACAATTTGTACTGACATTTAACAGTTCTAAGTCAATTATATCAAAAAATCATATCGACCAATTAGAAGCCAGGATTTAAAAAATTCGAAATGTTTTTGAAAATTGACGATTTACTATGCTTAATTTACTCTCGTTGCAGTGATACCGAATATATTAATTTTTGAAGATTGATGTATATTCTGAGAGATATGGCCTAAAAGAATATAAAATAGCTAAAAATGGCTTCAAAAATTCTGACATTTGCTTTGGGATTCGACCTCGTCGCAATTCTTTTTTTTCCACTTTTCAATGTAATGTGTGCGCCTCTACGAGCGCTATCTTTAATTTATAGTCGCATAATTTCCACAAGCCGATTTTTTGACAATTTATTGCCGAAATGTCGTAAAAATTTCTCAAAAATGGCAATTTTTTGAAATTTAAACTCGATATCTCCCAAAATATTAGCCCGAAAATTATAATAGTTTATCGAATCTGAGATTCAGGAGAACACTCCGAAACCACTGTTTCTTCAGTTTGAGTTGAGTCGATTTTCGACCAATTAGAAGCCCGGATTTTTGAAAATTTTTCTTGGTCTCTTGAAAATTTTTGAACAAATTGTACTTTTTTCATTTTTCCATAATATCGTAGAATTCCAATGCTGAAAAACCTGTAACACTCTAACCAACCCTGCAGGTCGTTTTATATCGTTTATAAAAAAAAACTTAAAATATAATTTTCATTTGAAGGCCAAAATCATATCAATTTTTCGTCAGATTGTGACCACTTCAAAGGCCACCATGAAAATCACAGCAAGTGGTGCCTCTCGAAAAGACCGCAAGCAATTCCCTGTTGACTTAGATGTTCCAGATCATTTCAAATCTGAAAAAACTCGACGCGAGAGAAAAATCGAAAAGGCAAAAAAATTGGCTGGATTATTAAAATGATTTCTTGACTAATTTCTAGCTCACGTTTTCATAAGTTCAGTTTACTTGCACTTTATTTCTCCGTACAAACAAAAATGGTGACAATAGAATTGACTATTGATCCTTTTTATGAATAAATGTAGTTTTATAGAATTCTTTATATTATTAGTTTTTCATTTTTTCGGTGATAAATTTTTTGAGTTTTTCGGTGATTTTTTTATGATAACAGTTATTTTAGGATTTAGAATTACTTTGGTATCATAAACATAACTGTGACTTTTCGAATTTTTTTTGTAAATTTCATTTAGTTATTTGGTTAAGCCACATAGGTTTCATGGCCACTAACCAATAAGCGTCAAGAAAATTGAGAAGTGCGTCTCACTTCTTGACGATGATTGGCTAAAACAACTTTTTGAAGGTTTCGGTATCTAAAACATGGAAATTTTGTATTAAAAACGCAGAATTCTGTTTTTTGATTAATGAACTAAAATTTTTAACCTGTAAATTTGTTTATGCAATTTTTAAATTAAAAAATTTCCATGCTGAAGATTCATTTCCATTTTTGAAGGCATAACCGAATAAAATAGAAAGATTTTTATGGGACCTAAGTCATGAAAATTACAAATTTTTCAAAACAAGAATTTAGAAAAATATGCTATTTTCATAATTTGGATGCTGTAATTGAAATAGTCCACTTTATTTAGATATAAATTATTTAGATTTTATAGTCAATGTCCAGTATGAGGGCTACCCGTGGGCATTCTCTGTAAAAATAAAGTATTCTGGTGTAAACCATAAATTTTCGTTTCCTGCAAACACTGCTTCTGCTAGTAAAACTAAAATATATTTGATTGAAATTGTTTCTTTTTTTTTATTTTGAAAATTTGTAGACACTTAAAATATTTGGTGCCAGTGAGATGGTTTTCTTTGTTCAAAATAATACTATGATAAGGCATTAATCCCCACTATGGTGCAGTTATATCTACAAGACATTAATGGAATATCTTATCATTTCAAAGAATTTTTAATTTAACTCCTAGGTGGTCAAAATATAGTAAAAAATAATCGGTGAATTTGTTTTTTACCGCTGATCACATTTAAACTTTTATTTATTTGTAAATAAAAATTAAATTGTTTTTTTTTAAAATTGGAGTTATTTTACAACAAATGCGTTTTTTTAAATTTAACTCCTTTTTTGAGAAAATTTCAGCTCGTTTTACTTTAAAAATTTGTTAGTTTTAGAGTTAGATAACTTTTTCTTTCGGGAAACAATCCTGATATACTAAAAAAGACGTATAGATTAAATTTGTCTGGAAATGGTCCTAATAAATATCTAAAAATGTGGTACACAGGGGTCTAATAGTTGAACAATGCCCGAGTGTCGGTCAAAATAGATAATTGTAGTGAATATGAGCCACTTGTTACATGTAAAACATATGTACTATTAGGTAGAATTTCCTTGGAAAAATACCAGTAATTTGGGTTTAACCGGTAATTTTTGGAAAAAAGGAATTTTGAAGACAAAATTCCGGATTTTCCGTATTGAAAAAACTAATTTTTTTTTTAATTTTAAAAAACATTTTAAGCCCATACATAATTTTAAAAATGTACTTTAATGTTTTTTGAACATCTAAAAATTTAGAATTGCTATAACACCACTAGGTCATGCTTATTTCCATTTGTTTGGTATCAACCAACAAGCTCGTTCAGCCAAAATGTTTTCGAAAAAGGGAATTCTACCTAATAATATGTATATAAAAAAAATTTAAAGTCAACAATTAGTATTTTTTTCATAAGATCATAATAATTTCGTTATATGTGAATACTGTAAAGGGAAATATGCGAAAATTGGAAATGGGCCATTTTGAACGATCAATATTATAAACTCATTCTTTTTAAAACATTTGACTCGGATAGGGTTAAACGCTATACTTGGTAATTCAATAGACAAGCGGAGAATAAAAGTACAATCTATTATTATCTTTCCTTTCGCTCGGATAACGGATAATTAACCCTTTTTAAATTGATGGAAATTGCTAGAACAAAAATTTCAATTTTTTTGGCAATGAAAAAATAAATTTTTCATGATACTTTCATTGAGTTATCTATTTCCAAAACTGATCTGGTTAAATAGATATATTGTTAAGTATGCTTTGTTTACGTGATTGAATCTGAACTCGTGTAAAATTTTTTAAAAATAAAAATCATACATACTTGAAACAAAAAGTTAAATTTCTGTATAAAGTTTTTTTTTATATCTTTAAATAACCGAAAAATGTGAGCGTATATACGGTCATATTTTGTTCGGAAAATTAAAAAATTGAAATATGACACCAAGACTCAAAAAGAGTTAATGAAAATCCGAAATGTTGTTAATAAAAAGCGATCCACCCTAGCTTTCATGCTTTTTTTGGACCCTTTTGGCCCGTATTAAAATGTACTTTTACCTCTACTTATCGCTTTCTAATAAAAAAATGGCCATTTTTTTGTAAAAATAAGACGAAAACAATATTATTTCAGTAACCCCTTTAGGGATGTACTGTACTTCGAACAAAGGGAATGAATAGAACGTAAGAAGAAACGGTTTGCTGAAATTTTTCGGAAAATAAACTTTTTTAGAAAAGGGAGCCACTGGTTAAACTTGAACATGTGTAATAAAAATACCATAGTTTTATAATTCAAAACCTTGACAATCATTTTTTTTTTATTTTAAAATAAATCGCTACAATCAAAATTTGAAAATTCAGGGAATAATGATTTTTTCCGTTCTTGTAGGTTCGTCAAAACGGAGTTTGAGACAAGTCGGAATCGGAACATACGACCTTTCTGATATTTTGGGTCATATTATAACTTTTACTGGCTATTGCACTAAAGATCCGTTTTTCGATTTCCGGTTCTCACATGCTCTATAGTGAAAAGTTATAATATGACCTAAAATATCAGTAAGGTTTTATGTGCCGATTCCGACTTATCACAAGCTCCGTTCAGACAAATCTAAATAACGGACGTTTGCTTGTAGCCTAAAACGCTCAAATAGTTCAACCGATCAAAAATTCTCATAAACTGTTTGGCTGCATCATCAGAATTTATAATAATAGCACCTACTGTAGATTTTTGCAGTACTGGCTAAAACTGACGATTTTTCGGAAAGATCTAATTTGATCGTGCAAGGGTTTCAAAATAAACAAGGTCTTATTTTTCATAATATAAATAGATTTTTTAAGTTTATTTTATAATCTGTATACCCATTATTTTATGAAAAATAGCTTCAGTGTTAAGGAGGTGGCCTAGGGAATATTTTTTTGGGGATTTTTCTAAATAATTTAAATGAATTTCTATTTGTCAATAATTCTTCTCAAAATAATAAGTACAGTATGTGTTTTTTTTACTTGCGAAATGGAAATTGTCATTTAGGTGATTAGGGCCAATTAAAAATAGAAACTAAGTGAATTTTATTTTCAAAGCCATTCTATAGCCGATGTCAAGGGTTTGAAAATATAATCCACCTAGTTACCATTTAAAATTGGCCGTAATCACTTAAATGACAATTCCCATTTCGCAAGTAAAAAAACACATACTGTATATTTATTGTATATTCAAGGTAACTTCTGAAAAACTTTTATATTTTATGTTATCTGGTAATTTTGAGTGTTCTGACGATGCATTTTTTATGTGAAATACTGACGAATAAAAATTTATTTTAAAAATTAATAATTGTATAAGCCAAATTGATAAAAATAACCCTTATAATTTTGTAACAACAAATGGATCCCCCCTTAATAAATTGGAAATGTATTGGTCTAGAAACCGATAAAAAATATTTTATTTTGAAATACCATGGAGTATAACCATGGAATTTGACACCTTTATATTGAACTTTAATTATTTGGACAGGGAGATTGAACAGCTCAGGGGCACCACCTTAAATTATAGTATTTTTATCTGGTCGATGGTTAAATGTATAAAACGTAATTTTTTTATTTTCAACTTTAACAGGCTAGAACAAGAGTTTTATGGCATAAAATTCTAAAATTTTTGCCGGATCAGAAATCTGATTAATAAGTATTGATATTAATTTTTAAAAATTAATTAAAAATCATTTTATTTGATCGAGAATAAATATATAATTTTTTTTTGAAAATTTACGGAACTCTTGTTTTTTCATGATTTCATTGAAATATTTTCAAATTATTATTTCAAAAAAAAAATTTGTATAGATTGTACTTAGGGTGATTTTATGTCCAACCAATTAGCCTGTAGTTTGTCAAATTTTTAGTTCTAGAACTTTTCGTTCAGGTTTTTGAAAATATGGCATAATTACATTTTATGGTTTATAAATTTTACTATCGACGCATTTTTATCCAAAGAAACGCGGCTTGTTAAAATTTCTAAACGCTAAAAAAGGCGGATTTCAAAGTATTCCGCGTTAAAAAGGGGGTTTAATTTTACTTTTGGGTGTTTAATTTCACGCTCCATGGTATCGAATGTTTCATAGGATTTTGTGAGGATCGTACTTTTGTCTCGCAATGAACTCTGGGGCCTATCTAAAAAAGCTTCCAGAGAGCAACACTTTATCATGTATAATTGCTGACGATCAAGCTTATATGTCAGGATAAATGACAAACTGTCAAGATAACTGACAAACTATTGTAAGGGTGTGTTTTTTTATGTTTGCACTTCACTGAGGCGTTCCATTCAAAAATAACTTTGTGGAGTAGAGGGCAGAGAAAACCATTTTTTAAAATGTTAAATTAGTAAGTCCATTGTCTGGTAGACAACATATTCGAATTTTTGGTTGCTTTATGTCTTGACAAGCTTCTTATATAATTCTTTCAAGGATTTCACTAAAATTAAAAAATTAGTATTTGGTCAAAAATACAGTTTGAAGTACTCACCATTATTTTCTTTCATAAAATTCCATACTTTGCATTCTTCTTCAGAATGAGCAAATTGACAAACATCGCTAAATGATAAAAAGGTTATAAACTGTACTCAAATTACATACAAAATGTCTATACTTGAAAAAATTACATTTATTGTGAATTTCAGCATTCAAATTTAATGGTATCAAAACGGGTAGGCAAAGGTTGTACAACGGCCCAAAAAGATTTACAACGGCGCCGATTTATAACGGCCCTGATTTACAACGGCCTTCTAAAACTGTAGAACGGCCCCTATTGTACAACGGCCCCCATTATGTCGATTTGAATGGTTGACCCGTTAGTTCTATAACATAAATACAGGGTGTCACAGTCTGTATATATATAGGTCTAGTGCCATTTAATGTAAATGTCTAAACTCACAATTAGTTTTATCCGAATTAAATTACTCCTGTTTTTGAAGAAAATATGACCATTGCCATATGATAAATATAAAATAGTTTATGCTTGGTGTGATTTATTTTTAAGGTTGTCGTTTTGTCTATATATCGAAAATCCTGCCTATTCGTCAAAATTTATCACTACGTCACAAAAATAGAAAGTGACCAATGAAATCACTGGAATTATTTATTTGTGACGTAGCGATAAAATTCGACGAATAGGCAGGATTTTCGATATAGGCACCTACTTATCTAAAATGGTCAAAAATTTCAGAATTTCTGTCGTTTTGTACATATATACGCAGTGCTTATAGACAAATTTGACAGTAAATTATTTTCTTACAAGTGGCCTCTCTTAAAAACCATCAAAGAAATTGTCTGTTACTCGTACGAACGACGTAAAAAATGATTGAGTAACTAGATTGACATTTAAAAAATTGAATTTAAGATACGATCGACGATTTTATTGAGTTTTGCAAATCATAAACTATAATTTACAGTTTATGATTTGCAAAACTCGATAAAATCGTCAATCGTATCTCAAATTCAATTTTTAAAATGTCAATCTGGTTACTTTTTAAGTCTATAATTTACAACTACTCAGTACTCATGATAGTATATATGATATATCATATTGTAGTGAATTCAGTCTAGTGAGATTGAGCACATCGTCTTACAAATTCAAACCTAATTTTCAAAATTTGATTTCGTAAGAGTATCACATGTACGCTACAGTATGTAAGATTTAGCTCCCGTTTTTCCAATTTGCATAAATCTTAATTCCACCGTTTTGATTGGTTTAATCTGGAAAAGACGTAGGTATTTGCCGAAATTGATCGTTCTTATTGGCGGATAGCAAGTTATCCAAATTGGAAAAAAGGGAGCAAAAATTTTTTTTTAAAGGAACCCACCCTTGTCAGCCTAATAACTCGAAGGCGATAAGAGATATCCACAAACAGTTTTTTGTATCATGTACAGTGTACATTGTACACAAGTGAATTTGTGACATGGAAAACTTTTGTTGTTTTCCAAGTCAGCCGGTTCACCGGTAACTGATTTTTAACCCGAAAGTTTAGGAGTTCGAATCTCAATGGGCAACGAATCAACAAAAGTGTGAAAATAACAAAATTTTCGTACGGCATATTTCCGAAAAAATTTTTTTTTTCGAAAATTCCCATGTTTTGCCTCAGAAAAACCGGTAATCTCAAAGCTATGTTACCAGTGAACTGGTTGACATGGAAAAAGACAAAAAGTTTTCCATGTCACAAATTATACAAAAAACTGTTTGTGATATCTCTTATGGCCTTCGAGTTATAAGCTGACAAGGGTGGGTTCCTTTAAAAAAAGCTACCTAATCGTTTTTTTAGCATTTCGCCATATTTAAGGACCGTTAGCTGGGAACTCGATTTTTTTTAAAGTTTCCCAATTTCAACATATGGCTTTTTAACTCCGTTGTGAATTCAAAAATTGCGTAGGTGTTCGCCGAAAAAGACACTAAAATCACTTTTTGTCTCGACGCAAGCTATGTTTTTTCCTAGTTTTCCCGTTATAATGCCTATAACAACCTAGTTTTGCCTCGACCACCCCCATAAGTTTAGCATATTTCAACACTTTTCATCAGGTTAACTAAAATAGTTAGACTTACCCATAATCGCAACGATGTTTATCTCTAATATTTTTACATACAACAAATGTAATCGGCAGTGAAACCGTACTTTTGCTAAAGACAACCAATAAATCTCTCACTATCGACCATTTTTCTAAATAAATAAAAGTTAATATTTCTCAAATTTGTCATGCATGCCGCACGGTGTTTGACATATTCGAACAACCTTGAAACTTCCTCTGATACTCTTATAAGAAATTTTTCCAATTTTAATTTCTAGTCCAAAATACTTGTTTTCTAAAAAAAAATGTGTAAGCACCATAACGATTCATATGAAAATGCGATAATATGATGAATTTGAGATAATTTTATAAAAAATTGAATCTGAGAATTCTGCGCATAAATAATTCCAGTGATTGAATTTGTAGTAAGAGAGTTTTGAATTTCGGTATTTGAAGTCTCCTTGTCCAAACTTGACGAATCAATCAGCAATATTTCAAAAATCGTACTTAACATCACCTTTCCCTCAATTAACCTTAATTACATTAAGGTCTTAATATCAGGCTTCCAAAAAAGCCATCTCTTTGGCGATTTTCTAACCCTCTCCCCAAATTTTCCCTATCTTTTGCTATGAAAAGGATAGAAGCCATCACATTTGGAAGCCTGCTTAAGATCCCGAAAATGCCAGGCAAACTGGACGAAGTTTAGGGGTGCTTTAGCTAATTCGAAAATGCTGAACACCGTTTGCCGGTCATTTTTGACTGAAAGTTCCCAATTTTTCAAATTTCGGAAAAAAATCGCGAGTAAAAACGAAAGAATCATCACCCAAAACAAAATACTTATATTACCTATAGATTTACCTATATTACAATAAAGCATAGGGTCCCGCCAAGAATGTGAACCTCTCGAACTGCAATAAAGTGTTTTTCCCTTTCGCTCTACAATTTGGCCATTTTTATAACATTGGGCACATATCCAACGATGTTTAAAATTAAAAGTTGACGTCACAGCGGTCGGGCTGATATCTACGAAAGTTTCTTGTTCTTGTGTATGTTCTAGAATTGTTTGAGGCGTTCCACCAGTGGATATAAATATTCGCCAAGCGTCTAGCTCGACCATACTAAAATAAAAATAACTACTGTCAATTCAAAATATTAATATCCACTACATTATAATGGTTTTTGAAAATAAAAAAAAAATATTTTGGAAAAATTGACCGTTTTGTTAATATATCGTCCCCTAATTGTTGACGGCTCAAAAGAGATTATGGTGCGTAGGTGTGTGAACATTCACACTCGAATATTTTCTATTATTTGGGCGTTAGACAAACATATTTTATGAAATTACGACGTTTTTGGCCAAATATCGGCCGTTTTGAACACTAAAAAAATCATTTGAAAATTTTTTTAAAGCAGTGGTTGTGGGAAACAATTTGGTCAAATTCAAAAATTTGATAAAAAAAATACTGTCGTATTTGTCTAAGCGGACGTTTTTGAAAATTTTTTAAACGTCCGCTGAGATGCACAGAGACAAATTTTGGTCTAAAAAATCGAATAATGGAGCTAGAGAGCTGTAATTATAAGCCAACTTCATAAAAACAAATTTCGCGAAGTTTTAAAAAAAAAACTCGAACTCTGTTATATTCTATAGAGTTCAGGATGAAACATTGAAAATTCTAGGAAATGTAACAAATTTTTCCAAAATTATTTTGATATTTTCATGAAAAACAATTTCAAAATTTTGCCTGATTGGTCGAAAAAAAAGTTGCTCAAAAGTCGTTTTTGGCCCCGGAAATGCTTATTTTCCGGAGTTCAATATGGGAAAAATCACTGGTTTTTCGAGAAAATCAAATTTTGGCAAAAGTTGAAAAATATTGTTCCAAAAAATATAAATTTTTGTTGAGAAAGAATTAAAGAAACATTTCCAAAAAGAAACAGAAAGTTAAGGAGGTTGGTAGTGTGAACAGCGTTATGAAAAATCAGTTGAATGGAGGTTATCGTCGACTAAAATGTTATGCCAAAAATACAAGTTTGGTGCTTTCTGAACTCATTTGAGAAGTTCAATCGGACCTTTCGAACTTATCCTTTTCAGACCGCGGCCAGCCTAATTTAGTTTCAATTAGAAAAAGAGTGGCCTAAGCCAATTATAATAGCCTCTAGAGAATTAAGGTTGTGTTGTCCGTTTTTTTTTTGTGAATTTCGCCCATATTAATATGGTTTTTGAAATCCGTAAAAAATCGAGTCAAAAACAAATATGCAAAAAAAAATGTAAAAAACGTCCGCTTAGACGCACGAAAATTTTGAAATTTGAAAAAATGCGTAGGTTTTTGCGAAAAAAACGCAAAAAGACACTAAATCGTCCGCTTAGACAAATACGACAGTATATCGTTCGTAAATTTATTCCGACCAACATATGTATTTCGCTATAGGCTATAGCGAAATATTTTGATCGAAATAATTTTTGTAACAATAATATTTTATCAAAAGTTTAAAAATTCGACAAAATTGTTTCCCAAGAACTTTAATAAAAATGACTTTAATAAAACCGACTTTAATAAAAATGATGTCAAATTATGTATAAAATGGAATTTCAGAAGAAAAAAAACATTTTAGGGCCATGAAACATTATTTTACGAAAGTTGGAACCCTGGAAGTTTAGAGATTACAATAATGACAAGGCATGTTTTCCAAGCAGTCGTAAAATTGGAAGAAACATAAATTTGAAATAAATGATAATTATTTATAACGTACATACTGTTATACAGTATAACTAATACTCATCAGCATTTATTTTATGTTTCTTTCAATTTTACGACTGCTTGGAAAAATGTTTTGTCCTGTATGTAATCTCGAAACTTCCATGTTTCGAACTTTCGTAAAACAATGTTTCATGTCCCCAAAAATGTTTTTTTTCTTGTTAAAAAATAACTTTTGGCTCCAAGTTTCCAACTTGTGAAACTTCATTGGCGTGTTTTTTTAGTGCAATGACCGATAGCGTGTCAGTTGCGCCGAATGTTCTCGGAGATGGCTGATCGAATTGACCTGACTTCAAAAATGTCCGAGGCCCAAAGAGTTGAAACTTGCATAAAAATTTGTTTTTTAGAAACCGGACTACCAGTTTACCAGTAATAAAAAAAAATCACATACTTTTCATCAAAGTTGTTTTTGGAAAATTATTATATCAAAATTTCAAATAATATCGTTAGGTTTAACTTTAACCGTAAATATTTCAGTCTTTCGTAGGTTGTATTTAATTTGACGTAACAGTCATTTTCAAAAATAACTTAAGGGGGTAGCAGCGATGTGGCAGATTAGTACATTTTTTCGGAGTGATTTTTGAAAGAAAAAAAAATGTGAAAAATTTTTATTTTATTTTTTATCTAAAATGAAAGTGTTCATACTTGCAAACGTTTATATTTTTAAATTTTTTACATACTTAAGTATCTGTAAAAATATCAAAAACCACTTTTCATTACAACTCCATTTCCAACTTGACCCGATGTGGGATTTTTTTTTAAAGGCAATATTTATAAACTTCAGACATTTTCGGGTGTAATGCACTAATTAGTGGGAGAATCATTATCCACATGCAAAAATTTCTTAAATATGAAAGTTTTTTTTCCATGAAAAATAGAGAAAAACAGCTTTTTAGGAAAAAAAATTGACCTTCAATTGAGTTTAAATATAAAAAAATGTCCTGACTTTTAAAAGTTAAGTAGCCTATTACACCCGCAATTTTATACAGATTTTTTAAAAATAATAAAA
>SCLH01000366.1:159029-170375 GCA_004367855.1 Oikopleura vanhoeffeni | reverse complement strand
CTACCCCCTTAAGCTGCATAAGTTATACGTACCTATGAGCAAAAAAGCATTGATTGCCACGATTACATCTATTAGTACTTGAATATCTACATAATTCCATTGTTTTTTCGTCAGGAGTGTCTCGAATAATAACCGGTCTTAGTCCAGGAGCACCGAGATAATATAACTAAAATATTATCATTAATAAATTGATCATAATTAGGGTTCGTGCCGGGGAAATTTTTAACAGATAAATTTAACTAAAAACTAAATTCAAAGGGTAGGCCGTACAACGGCCAAAACGTTACGACGACCAAGGTTGTACAACGGCCTTATATTTACAACGGCTCACAATATTGTACATCGGCCATTGTTGTACAACGGCCCGTATGTACAACGGCCCTGATTTACAGCGGCCCCCTGTTGTACAACCTTGGCCGTCGTAACGTTTTGGCCGTTGTACGGCCTACCCAATTCAAAGTTCATTTAGGACCAGAAGAGAAGAAACAATTTATGTTGGACCGTGTCGAGGGATTTTTTTTTTAAACTTTTGATAAATCATTTTTCTTTAAATTTCTTTACCGAACTGAGAGGTTAACTTCCTTATAACTTCAATATCATGCGTTTTAAATAATCGATCACAGAAATAAAGGCTGAAAATCTCATGTAAAACTTTCTTTCTGACCACTACGTGGCTTATTTTTTTGTTCTGTCGAACTTTTTCAGTTTTTAAATTATACATTAACCCTGGGAGAATTTTTTCATATAGCTATTGGTTTCACTTGGGTCCTGGTTCTCCCGGTCCGAACCCTAATAATACGGTTGTAGGGTATGGCACATATTACCTACTTTTTGAAGCCAAAAATTGCGGGAGTTCCCAATTGCGGTGGCTTTTTTTCGAGAAGGCGGCATTTTGCACTACGCGCGGCAAAGTGGCTTTTTGAAAGCGGGTTTTTGCACAGTGGGGACTACGGTGGCCAACGACTAGCAAACAAATTAAACGAGTGATTTTTATCTCTCTTATAGATTCCGTTGATTATTTTAATAGTTCAATAATTTTGAGATTTTCTGTGTTTGGATACTCAGATATTTAACCAAATTGTCGGATAAAAATCAATTATCTTCATCAACCAGTTTAGAAAATGTTTGAGAAATTAATATCCGCTGAAGTCAAAATATTTTGTTTGCTAGTCGTTGGCCATCTTAGTCGCCGCTGTGCAAAAACCGCTTTCAAAAAGCCACTTTGCCGCGCGTATAGCAAAATGCCGCCGTCTCGAAAAAAGCCACCGCAATTGGGTCGACCTATCCGATTAAGTCCTTAGATACCTCAAACTGAGCACAACTGTTCAGAGAAAAATAAATTAAAAAATATGGTCTGAATCAGACCATTGCTTCCAATTTTTTAACAAAAACTTATAATTAAACAACTTCAATAATCTCAGAAAAAAATAAAAAAGGTCCGATTCCGGACCATTTTTATTTAATTATTCACTAAATATTTCTGCTCAGTTTCAGCTACCAGTATCTAAGAACTTAATCGGATGAGTCGTTTTCAGAAGCCGAATTATACATAATGTATTAAAATTTTGGCTAAAAAAATACAAAATATGAGCCAGGAGCACCCGTAATCGATATATAAGGTACAGAAAAAAAACTAAAAATGGTCCGATTCTGTCCAATTTATTATTATTTTATTTTTCACTAGATATTTGTGCTCAGTTGGAGCTATCGAAAAACTTAATCGGATGAGTCGTTTGTAAAAACCGAATCATATAAAAGAACTTATTACAAAAAAAATTATCTTGTGTTTTTCTTGAAATAAATTGTTAAGAAGGTGTACCACATGTTATTCAAGAAAAATACACTAGGAATACTCAGAAACATTATTGTTATAGGTTCATATATATCAAGTTTATATAAGCTCCAATTTACTCGCTCTTGTATAAGAAGAAATAATATTTGGATCAACGCCTAATAAATATACGTTTTATGGCAACAAAATTGATAACGCCATTCTGAATTGGAAGATATAGTTTTACATATGAAATTATATATGATGATGTATGTTACGAACACAAACATAATTCGGCTATTCTGAAGTGAAACATATATAATCATAGCTGTACATAAAGTATGTAGAACTTTGATTATATATAATACCCAAATTATGTTTGTTTATATAACATACATAGTCTACGCACCGTGCAAAAATTTATAATTTAAATGACGCTAGTCACCTATTAATGCGAACAGAAATCAAGGACCGAATGAAGGCGCGAAAAAAAACATTGGGGGATTTTTACCGGTTAACCCATGTACTCAGATCTCCAAAAAAGTGAAAAAATAAAATTTTCAAAAAATCAGTATGAATCATCTCAGGACACGTTAACGCAAACATAATAAATATCATTTTAAAGCTCTAACAATTGTGTATCGACAATTAGAAAATGTTAATTTTTCTCATTTCAAGTCAATTTTTTAATCAGAGAGCATTGAAAAAATATTTTTTTTGGCGTGAAACCCTCATTGAAGAAAAACTGGAGGAGATTAGTTTCACATATCAATATAAAAATCCGCCTTCTACTTTTGGTACCAAAGGAGTGATTAGCATACTGTGAAAGCCGTTTTAAAATTCAATTTTGGGCAAATTTTCATTTTGAAAAACGTCATGTCAATTTTTGAGATTGAAAAGCGTGCCTCGACAAAAGTGCTATATTCAAAAAGTTAGAGAGCAAAGAGAAGACTTAGGCACCAAAAGACAAGAACATAGCTGAAAACCCAAAGTGTGCAAATAACACGTTAATTGGAGATATAGCTATAAAATACGATTTTTTATAATTTGAAGTGGTAATATCACCAAAATGAGTATGTGGGTTAAAGTATCCCTTGCCTCTAATTTGACATATCGGCATTAATTAATTTGAAATAGAATTTAAATATTTTTCTCAAATGACCAAAATTGTTTTTTTCAAAATTATTCAAGTTTAATTATTTCTTTAAACCAAGATTTTTGTTTGCGGTCACCTCTGTCCGTTTGAATTGAAAAAAAAACAATATTTATGTCCTTTTTTCGAGATTGAAGTCTAGAAAAAACAGTTTTCAGAGTGTTTTCTGACCACCAGGGGCATTTTTTTTTCATTTGGATCTATTTGTTAACGGCCTGAGCGTCAAAGAACACGTCATGAAAACTTTAGTCAACATCTAATCTTTTTAGATCGCCCGTACTTTTTTACTTCCATATTGCAACTTGCTGAATGAAATTACGTCAAGAAAAAATGGGAACTAGGCCCTTTATATAATTTTAAAATGCAGTACCTTTTGGATATCTTTTACTTCCTATGATAATTTACAAAATACCACTTCAAACGCTTGTGACCTATTATAAATTAATATTCATGATTTGCTATAATGATTACAATCCGATAGAAAAAATTAACTCAGTTATGAGTTTTTATTCAAAGAATAACTTTTCAACATTCTGAGACTACCTTTAGGTATCTTCTAGATTACTCGAAGAAATATTTGTTGCAACAACTAAGCTGAGTCGGTCTTTTAAAATGGATGGACATAAACATATCAGTTTCATTAACTCGATCACACTTAACAAAATTTGTAAAATTAATTAAATTCGATATTTATGTTAGATATAATAAGTTATATTAATAATACCGTTATTTCTACATAAGAATCGATTTATAAATTTTACAATTTTGTTAAGTTTATCAGGTTAATAAAAACTGAAACTGTTTTATGTCCATCATTATAACTTAAGGGGCGTAGGTGTCGGATTTTTTGAGCCCCTTATAGAATTATTTTATGATAAAATATTATCGGTTTGACTAAGTTGACCTAAGGAATCTCATGTGGCAATTATTTTTTCAAAAAAATCTAGATTGTCAAAAAATTCGAAGATGTTTTGCTTTAAAACCGCAGAAAACCGGTATTCCACCATGATATGAACATTTTTTTATTGGTGAATATACTCCACCGAAACGATGCATGACATATAAATTATCGGAAATGCTCTTATCGTTCTTGAAATTTCAATTATTTTTAACCGAATGTCTTAACCTAATTATCGATTTAACGCTGATTGGTTTGAAAATTTTGATTAGCTGTAAGCCAACTTTTTGATCAGTAAAGTCTCAGCTTCAATTGGTTGTACTTTTGTTCCGATCAGACGAACTTTTTGGCGACTTTTCATTCCGCTTCACATTGCATTCAATTTTCTAGAATTCTTAGAATTTTATTCAAAAATTCCTTTCTCATCACTCTTACCGCATTATATTTATTTACCTTATCAAAAAAATGGCTTCATTCTAAACATTCGTCTAAGAATAGAGTTTGAAGTCGAAAACTGGCAAAATCGGCGTTGCAAATGAAATTCTAGAAAAAAAAAAGGTTCCAAAAATCGAAAAATTCCTTATACATACTTTTTCGTTCTCATTAGTCGCTACTTTGGTAGATTTGAGCGCTTTAGTATGTGGGGTCGAAAGAAGATAGATTATAAAAAAAAACCGTTTAGTTGCTCTAGAAAAGACTCGCCACCTGTGGGTGATGTAAACAAGATTGACTTTGAGATGTGTAATCGTAAGACGAAGGCTAGATCTACCAACGAGTATCCGCATAATTTTTAACTGCCCTAGATTTGTCGGAAGCGTGATTGAAGGTACCAGATTACGACACCACCCCCTTAAAGTCTGATTATTAATATAATATACATTCTGTTCAATGAAATAAACGTAGTTAAAGTAAAAAACTTATATGATATACACTGAGTACCCTTATCCTACACCTCATCTCGGCCAAAAATCGTTCGGATAAGGGTACACGTCTACATCTACATATGTATACATATGTATGCTAAGGCGTATAGGCTAAGAGCGTTTTCATCTCGACCAAAATCGAAAGTAATCGTACGGATAAGGGTGCGTACGGATAAGGGTAGACCCAGTGTACAGTATATCCCTACTCAGGATTCCTACATATAGATATAATCTATTGATCATATTAATTTGCGTTAATTTGCTTTCTCTGCCCATTGTTTAAACCATCATTATAATATATAAGAGCAAAATTAGTTGCATAATTTTTAATCGTCAGCATTAAATATTATCTATCCGCCAAGTTTATTCTGTAAATTTTCGTTAAAAACGAAAACATCGAAAATTTTAGATTAGAGAACCTAGGTGGTATAATTTTCAATCGTCAGCATTGATTATTACTGTCGTGTATGTCTATAAGACAGGCAAATTTTTTGTCGTTTTGTTCATGTGAAAACGTGTCCTTTGTCCATATAAAAAAATCCCTAAAATTCTGTAAAAAACACCAAAATAGGGCTAGGAGCTAAAAATGCAAGCCAAATTTTCAGACAACCCCTCAAAAATGCTTGGTTTAATCAGTCCACTGGGTATATTTTTATAAAAAAATAGATATTTCAAAGAAAGAAATTGGAATTTTTTTTCGAATATTTTCATCAAAAAAATATTATTGGATAGAAAAAATGCCTCAAATGATTGATTACTTGTTTGAAAGCATAATTTTGTTCCTTGCCGAATTATCTTTAAGGTATCCCTGCTCCTAATTTGACATATTCTCGATAAAATATTAGCCAAACACCTTCAAGGATATTATTCAGATTAGCCACCTTTGTAAAACCAGCCTTCATCTTGCGAAAATATGTTGTCAAAATTTTTTGCATGAATAAACCCCAGACACATTAGTGAACAGGAGACCTAAGCCAAAATTGAAATTCTATTCCTCTCAAGTTATATTTTGAAATAAACTAAATTTAACATAACCTGCATACAGTAGACTCTGTTAGATTACCCCTGAACTATTGAAAAAAAGGTAAAACTCTAACAGATAAAGGTAACAACTCTAACAGATAAAAAGGTAACTCTAACGAGTGATTGCTCGGGTAACTCAACAGATGATTACTCATATTTTCAATTGAGAGTTCTCTTTTTTTTTAACTTATATCATTTAATATTATATATAAGTTATGTCTGTTTTTGTATTTTTAAAAAACGACATAACTTAAATTTCATTATCAAACAAAATAAAAAATCTAGTTTTAAAGAAGTAATCGAAAAATTTGATATTCAAAAAATGCCACTTTATAAAAATGAGCGTGAACGGTCGAAATATAGCTATTTTGGATAAATTTTTTGATTAAAATTACGTGAAGAGAATCTACACCTTGGCTAAAAGAAACTGGCAAACATCATAGAAGTTATCGTATAACTTGATACGTTATTTATCTAGCTATCTGGAAATTTTCTGCAACAGTATACGTTAATTTGTTGGCAACTTCGTTATTTGTTTTATTCGAAAATTATTATTTAATCACAGTAAAGTTTGAGAAATTTGGGTTCAAAAATATTTTTCAGAAATTGAAGTTTGGACCGTATACCAAAATTTCGCCCGTCAATCGCTTGAGAATTTAATGTGATGAAAAATTAGAGCAACTATATTCCATAAAATAATATAGAACTGTAGAAATACTAAACAGTACAAATTATATTATTTACTAAAAACCATAAAAGTTGGGCATGAAATCAATAGTAGGATAAATTTCAATATCCCTCTCGATTATTCCCCGTTGGCCAAAAACCACAGAATTCTGTTTAATACTGAGGGAAAAAAAATAAATGTATTTGAAGATTCTAGAGTTTTTGAAGATTTTTTATAAGGGGTGACTCTACAGATAACTGACATGAACTTCTCAAAAAAGGGTAACTCTAACAGATTAAAAGGTAACTCAATAGGGGTAACTCTAACAGAGTAACTACTGTAATTGGTATACAAAATTTCTATGGGAGCGTTTTTGTCGATAAGTGCTTTATTTTTCTAGAATATGCGATAGACCGTCGTTTTTGACATTTTCCATCGGAAATTCGATCTCCTCTTGAAGTTATATTTCAAAATTCACTCAAATTTTTGCACAAGGAAGCTCAAAACAATAAAAACTTCTGTGGAAGCGTTTTTTTTTAATTTCGACCATAAACTCAAAATATGAATTCAAGGTCACGTGAAAAATTTCCGGAAAAAAAAGTGCTTTGATTTTTCGAAAGGCTCAAAGAAAAGCTGAGAAACACTGAACAGGCTTGGTTACGGAAATTTTGAAGTCTTAGTGTCAAATTGAGCAAACGTTATTTTTGAACATAATTTGAAAAAATACTTAGAAAAAATCCAAAATTTTCGAAATTATTTTGTTGTCATTTGGGTTGTTTTATGCATCAAAAACATAAATATTAATTTGGTGCATTTTAATGACATAATAACTGCAGAAATGAAGGAGCAAAGAAGCTTTATTAACAAAGTACAGAATGGGGATTACCATTTTTTAACAAAATAATCTTTAACAAAATTAAATTTGAATTGAAAACTCGTGCCAGTAACACGGATAAAAACGTGCAAACTTGTTTGTCAGGAAAAAAAATAGGGTTGGGTGAGAAGATCAGGGTTCCGTAGGAACCCTTGTCTTCTTGCACCAACCCTAGTTTTTTTTTGCAAAAAGTTTTGCACTGCCCCGAGTGTACACTATACTTCATGTGTACACTTATATAATCTTATCATGAAAGTTATAGAATAGGGTTAGGTAACTCGTGTCCGGTTATACAGGTATAAACAAACGCAAAGCTTGGGAAAACTAGGTTCAGGTTAAAAAATAGGGTTGTTCCCAGGAACAAACGACATATTTTTTTAACAATAACCATAGACTTTCCGAGAAAAGTTTTGCCATGCCACGAGTTATTTTTCATAACCAGCAAAATTTACCGTTAAAATATTATTACTTTAGGTAGTTTTTTTAATGCACACCACTTTTATCAGCATGATTACTAGAAAAAATAAGAGATAAAATCACGGTTTTCTTGTATCATGTACCAGTAAAAGTTTGCCATGGTCTTAGTGAACACAATTATCCTTTAATTTATCCCTAAACACAAATTGTAACATGTAACAGCCCCCGCAGGGCCCGCCGGAGGCAATGCTTTCTTATTATGATAAAGAGGAAGCTTTAAAAATCTTAATAATGATTTAATACAATTATTTATATTATGGAATCGCATTTTGACGGTTTTCCATGGGAATCATATTTTCTTGTATCAATCCAGCATCTTCACATCAAAAAGTTTTGGCATGCCCTAAGTGTACACAATAATACATATGAGAGCCCCCGGCAGGGCCCGCTGGGAGGCAATACTATCGAAATTTGTGTCAAATTAAAAAAAATTAGAATCGATATATTTATAAAAAAAAAATATTCGAAAATTCCATGTTTTTTGTATCATGTAGCCAAGAATAAAATTTTGCCATGCCCTTAGTGTACACAATTGTCTTTTAAACAAAATTGTAACATGTGATAGCTCTCGGCAGAGCCCGCCGGGAGGCAATACTTTTGAAATGCTTCACGGACAAAATTGTATTGTAAAAATCAGTTTCAAACATTTTTTTTAATCAAAAAGTTTCGGATGCCCTAAGTGTACACAATACTACATAATACAGCCCCCGGCAGGGCCTGCCGGGAGGCAATGCTATCTTAATAAAAAATTAAGAGAGAAGCCTAATAAAAATCTAAATTTGAATGATTTTAAATAAATTACTTTAATTATAGAATTGCATTAGACGGTTCACCATGAGGAATCAATTTTCTTGCATCAACTTGTTTTTTCACATCAAAAGTGTTGTCATGCCCAAGTGTACACAATAATACATACAGCCTCCGGTATGGCCCGCCGGGAGACATTACTATGAAAATAGTGTCGAAATAAAACATTTTAGATCATATATATATGCAAAAAAAATATTTTCGAAAATTCCCAGTTTTGCCTTAGAAAACCGCTAATTTCAAAAGTCTATTACCAGTTGATCTGGAAAAAAAAAAAATTTTCCATGTCAAACATTTACTTTGGTACATGATACAAAAACCGTTTATCGATATCTCTTTTAATCTCGGAGTAATTATGCTGGACAAGAGTAGCTTTCATTAAAAAAGCGAAGTAATATTTTTGTTTGAAAAACCCTGCCTACAGAAAGTTATATATACAGATTAAATTTGTATCACGGAAAAATCAAAATCGAATTATTTGATATCGATGTAAATTCGAGCGAAACAAAAACTTTTCTTGAAAAAGGCCAATTTAATAATGAAGTGATTCTGAACTTTGTGTATTCATTTGAAAAAATATTGTAAGAAATGCAAAATTTGATTGCAAACAAGAACATACAATGACATCTCATTATTATTGTGATGAAAAAAAACAACGATTTCCTTCTTTAATTTTTTTGCTCTCTAGCGACTTTCGTGGTCAATTTAGAGCTTAGTTAAAACCTATTTGAATTTGGATTCCTGGGGTCGATTCGTCCCAATAGGCGTATTTTTTAGCCTGCCTATAGCCTGCGTTTTTGCTCTCTAGCGGCTTCGTGGACCATTTTAGAGCTTAACCTATTTCGAATTCGGAATTCCTGAGGTCGTTTTACCTCAATGGGCCCCATAGCGGGCCATATTTTTTTGGCCTGCGTTTTGTACCCTCCTACCACCACCGTCCAGCAAAAACTGTAGTAGCTATCAAGAACGGTTTTTTGCATCGTGTAGCCGACTAAATTTTATCCGCTTAAATTTTTTTTCGATTTTCGAGCCTTACCGTTTACTGGATAACACCATAAACACCGGTTATTGGCGGTTTGGAGAGAACTAATCATAATCTCAACATGGAAATGTACATATAGGGTAACTTTCAAAAAATGTTGGCTCTTTTTGTTGGTAAAAAGCTACCTAACAGCAACCATTCAAAAGTTAGAAATTTGCCGCTCGCGCTCCCTAACTATTACTTATCCGATTAAGTTTTCAGATAGCTCAAACTGAGCACAAATATCTAGTGACATAAAATAAAAAAAACAATTGGTCCGAATAGGACCATTTTTTTTTTCTGAAATTACTGAAATTGTTTAATTATCAGTTTTTGTTAAAAATTTGAAACAATGGTCTGATTTGACCATTTTTTTGTAAAGTCTATGTTTCTTTAAATATTTGTCTTCAGTTAGCATATCTAGAACTCAAGTCGGTGAGTCTTATCAAAAAAGCCGCATTAAAAACGTTGGCTGAAGAAGGTGGCAAAAAGCCCCAGCAAGTTACCTTAAAGGGGGGGTGTAGCAGACGATGTTGCGATTAGTACATTTTTTACGGAGTTATTTTTGAAAGAAAAAAAAATGTGAAAAAAATTTTTATTTATTTTTATCTTTAAATGAAAGTGTTCATAGTTGCAAACGTATATTCTAAATTTTTTACATACTTAAGTATCTGTAAAAAAATCAAAAACCACTTTTCCTTACAACTCCATTTCCAACTTGACCCGATGTGGATTTGTTGTTTAGCGCCGAATTATTAAACTTCAGATATTGTCGGGTGTAATGCACTTAATGTGGAGATATCATTATCCACATGCAAAATTCTTAAATATGAAGTTTTTTGCCATGAAAAAAAATAGAGAAAAACAGCTTTTTAGGAAAAAAAATTGAACCTTCAATTGAGTTAAATATAAAAAAATTGTCCTGACTTTTTAAAAGTTAAGTAGCCTATTACACCCGCAATTTTATACAGATTTTTAACAAAGAAAAATTTTTTATAAATTGCGTGCCCAAGGCACAAACGGTGCCTTAAGCAAGTGTTGTAAATTTTCATCAGGACGTTCAGAAACGAATATTCACTTGACCCTTGCTCGGTTGAAAACGGAAACCAATAAGATACCAGAAAATTTCACAAGTGATTCGGCTGATTTTTTACAGAGATTTCAAAAAACTACTTAATTAAATTTTTGGACTTGATTTGCGGAAATTTTCATATATTTCTAAAGAGTCCGACAACAAAATGAACAAAAAAAACATTTCATGATTTTTCAAACAGCAGTCAGAAAAATATGTAAACATGCATAAAAAGTTAAGTGGCTATTTTTTTCGTTTTATATTCACAGATTCATAATTAATCAGAAAAATTTAGTGACGAAAAAATGCTTTAAGAATTTATAATGCTTGAATTTTTCAAATTTTACGAATTATAAATAAAAGTTTGAACCAAATCGTTCTTAGTAGATAAAAAATGATTTTAATAGCTGATACACATTTATTGTGGTTCACTAACGATAATAAGCACAAAAAATAAAACAAAATTATTTCGTAAATTAATTGACGCCAGTCTGCCACATACGCTGCTACCCCTTAATAGATATAATGAGAACGAGAGGTTGTATAATTTCCAAACGTCAGCTTAATTTTAATCTAAAACAAAATAAGATTAATATTTTTTGCTTTGTTTGATGAATTCGAAAACTACTAGAATGTAGGGTACACAAATTGGACGATTGT
>SCLH01000366.1:132478-159008 GCA_004367855.1 Oikopleura vanhoeffeni | reverse complement strand
ATTATGAAAAATGTAATTTTTCTCATCAAGGTCAATTTCAAGGTCAAAAGGGATATTAGTTTCACATATCAATATAAAAAAATCCGCCTTACTTTGGCTACCAAAGGAGTGATTAGCATACTGGTGAAAGCTTTAAAATTCAATTTGTGCAAAGATGGTCAAATTTTCATGTGCAAAAATTCATGTCAATTTTTGAGATTGAAAAGCGTGCCTCGACAAGTTGCTATATTCAAAAAGTAAGAGAGGCAAAGAGAAGACTTAGGCACCAAAGAAAGAACTAGTGAAAACCCTAGTGATGCAAATACACGTAATTGGATGATATAGGCTATAAAATACGATTTTTTAAATTTGAAGTGGTAATATATCACCAAAATGAGTATGTGGGTTAAGGGTATCCCTGCTCCTAATTTGACTATTCTCGATAAATATCAGCCAAACAGGGCCTCGGGATATAATTCAGAATTAGCCAGTTGTAGAACTAGCCGTTCAGCTTGCCTCAGAAAAGTGTCAAAACTTTTTTGTATGCTTACACTCCCAGACACATAAGCGAGACAGGGAGACTTAAGCAAAAACGGAAAATCTATCTCCTCTCAGGTTTTATTATGAAAAAAACTAAATTTTAATACAACCTGGTACAGGCCTGGCCACAGCTGGCTTGATCTTTTGCTTGGCTTGACTTGGCTTGGCTTGATCAAGCCAAGCAAGCTAAAGCCACAAAATTAATTTTTCAAGCATGCTTGACTTTTAGGGTTTGGCTTGGCTTGATTTCAAAACGTGGCTTGGCTGATTTTGTTGGTTGATTCTTGACTTTGGCTTGCTTTTTGGCTTGGCTTGATTTTTGGCTTGGATTGACCAGAATTTTTGGCATGACCAAGCCAAGCAGAGCTAAAGCCTACAAAATGGTTGGCTTTGGCCAGGGCTGACCTGTATAATTACTATTCAAAACTTACAGAGGCGTTTTTGTCGATAAGTGCTATATTTTTTCTAGAACATGCAAAACCCACGGTTTTTGGACATACGCCTCGAAAAATCTATTCCTCCAGGTTAAATTTGCAAATTAGCTCAAAATTTGTCAAAAGCTAGTCGAAACAAATAAAACTTTAACAGTGCGTTTTTCTGCAATTTCGACCCCAAACTCAAAATATGAATTTCTTCAGGCCACGTGAAAAATCGAAGAAAAATGTGCTTCGGTTTTTCGAAAGTAGGCTCAAAAGAAAGCTGGGAAACACTAAAGAGAAAGTTGGCTTACGTCAACACCGATATTTTTTGAAGTTTTAGTGGTCAAATGTGACACAACGTTATTTTGAACTAATTTGAGAAAAATACTTAGGAAAAAATCGAAAAGAAAAATTTTCGAAAATTTTTTGTTGTTGTCATTTGGGTTGTTTATGGTTCAGAACTAAACAATTGATTGGTGCATTTTTATGACCGACATAATAACTGCAGAAAATGTAGGAACAGGGATACCCTTAAGATGGCGGTCAAAATTTTAAATTGTCAATTTGCGCAGGTGCGCACCGCGCGCAAGAAATTCTATGAGTACAAATTGTGGCCCATGAAATTCTACCCAAGATAGGCAAATAAAAAAACTGGAAAAATTTAAGATGAATTAATTTTTTCATAAAAGACGGTTTTCCGCCGACGCATTTCCGCAATTTTTGGTTAAATATTTTATTTATTTATGGTTAAATAGTTTTCTCAAATGACCAAAATTGTTTTTTTCAAAATTATTCAAAGTTTAATTATTTTCTTTAAAACCCAAATTTTGTTGCGGTCACGCTCTGTCCGTTTTTAATTGAAAAAAAGCAATATTTATGTCCTTTTATCGATATTGAAGTCAGAAAAAACAGTTTTCAAGAGTGATTTTCTGACCACCAGGGGGGCATTTTTTTCATTTGGATCTATTTGGTTAACCGCCCTGAGGTCAAAGAACACTCATGAAAACTTTTAGTCAACATCTAAGATCTTTTTAAGATCGCCCGTACTTTATTTACTTCCGATATTGCAACTTGCTGTGAATGAAATTACGTCAAGAAAAAATGGAACTAGGCCCTTTATATAATTTAAAAAATTGAGTACCTTATTGAGTATCTTATTACTTCCCTATGATAATTTACAAAAATACCACTCAAACGCTTGTGACCTATTAATAAATGTAATATATCATGAATTTGCCTATAATGATACCAATCGATAGAAAAATACTCAGGTTATGAGTTTTTTATCACAAGAATAACTTTTCAACATCTGAGAACTACCTTTAGGTAGTCTTCTAGATTACATTCGAAGAAATATTTGTTGCAAAACTAGCTGAGTCGGTCTTTAAAATGATGGACATAAAACATATCAGTTTAATTAACCTCGATAACACTTAACAAAATTGTAAAATTTATAAATTCGATTATTATGTTAGATATAATTAAGTTATATTATATAATCGTTATTTCTAACATAATAATCGAATTTATAAATTTTACAATTTTGTTAAGTGTTATCGAGGTTAATAAAACTGAACTGTTTTATGTCCATCATTATAACTTAAGTTGATTATTAATATAATATACATTCTGGTTCAATGAAATAAACCGGTAGTTTAAAGTAAAAAACTGTATATGATATACACTGAGTACCCTTATCCGTACACCTCATCTCAGCCAAAAATCGTTCGGATAAGGGTACACGTCTACATCTCCATATGTATACATATGTATGCTAAGGCGTATAGGCTAATGAGCGTTTTCATCTCGACCAAAAATCGTACGGATAAGGGTGCGTACGGATAAGGGTAGACCCAGTGTACAGTATATCCTACTCAGGATTCCTACATATAGTTTATAATCTATTGATCAATAATAATTTGCGTATAATTATGCTTTCTCTGCCCATTGTTTAAACCATCATTATAATTATATAGAGCAAAATTAGTTGCATAATTTTTAATCGTCAGCATTAAATATTATCTATCCGCCAAGTTTATTCTGTAAATTTTCGTATAAAATACGAAAACATCGAAAATTTTAGATTAGAGAACCTAGGTGGTATAATTTTCAATCGTCAGCATTGATTATTACTGTCGTGTATGTCTATAAAGACAGGCAAATTTTTTGTCGTTTTGTTCATGTGAAAACGTGTCCTTTTGTCCATATAAAAAAATCCCTAAAAATTCTGTAAAAAAACACCAAAATAGGGCTAGAGAGCTAAAAATGCAAGCCAAATTTTCAGACAACCCCTCAAAAATGCTTGGTTGTAATCAGTCCACTGGGTATATTTTTTATAAAAAAATAGATTTTCAAGAAAGAAATTGGAATTTTTTTTCGAATATTTTCATCAAAAATATAATTTGGATAGAAAAAATGCCTCAAATGATTGATTACTTGTTTGAAAGCATAATTTTGTTCTTGGCCGAATTATCTTTAAGGGTATCCCTGCTCCTAATTTGACATATTCTCGATAAAATATTAGCAAACACACTGCAGGATATTATCAGATTAGCCACTTTGTAAAACCAGCCTTCATCTTGCGAAAAATATGTGTCAAAATTTTTTTGCATGAATAAACTCCCAGACACATTAGTGAAACAGGGAGACCTAAGCCAAAATTGAAATTCTATGTCCTCTGAGTTATATTTTGAAATAAACCAAATTTAACATAACCTGCATACAGTAGTTACTCTGTTAGAGTTACCCCTGAACTATTGAAAAAAAGGTAACTAACATAAAAGTAACTTAACAGATAAAGGTAACTCTAACAGATAAAAGGTAACTCTAACAGATAAAAGGTAACTCTACGAGTGATTGCTCGGGTAACTCTAACAGATGATTACTCGAATTTTTCCAATTTGAGAGTTCTCCTTTGTTTTAACTTATATCATTTAATATTATATATAAGTTTATGTCTGTTTTTTGTATTTTAAAAAACAGACATAACTTAAATTCATTATCAAACAAAATAAAAATTCTAGTTTTAAAGAAGTAATCGAAAATTTGATATTCAAAAAATGCCACTTTATAAAAATGAGCGTGAACGGTCGAAATATAGCTATTTTGGATAAATTTTTTGATTAAATTACGTGAAGAGAATCTACACCTTGGCTAAAAGAACTGGCAAACATCATAGAAGTTATCTATAACTTTACTTTATCTATAACGTTATCTATAACTTTAGCTAGCTCTAAAGATTGGAGGTTATCGCACTTTTTTCTGCAATCAGGAGATAAAGCTACTGTGGTTAAATTCTAAATGAACAGTTCGTTAATTTGTGGCAACTTCGTTATTTGTTTTATTCGAAAATTATATTTAATCACAGTAAAGTTTGAGAAATTTGGGTTCAAAAAAATATTTTCAGAAATTGAAGTTTGGACCGTATACCAAATTTCGCCCGTCAATCGCTTGAGAATTTAATGTGATGAAATTAGAGCAACTATATCTCATAAAAAATAATATGAAACTGTAGAAAATACATAAACAGTTACAAATTATATTATTTACTAAAAACCATAAAAGTTGGGCATGAAATCAATAGTAGGATAAATTTCAATATCCCTCTCGATTATTTCCGTTGGCCAAAAACCACAGTAATTCTGTTTAATACTGAGGGGAAAAATTGAAATGTAATTTTGAAAGTCTAGAGTTTTTGAGATTTTTTATAAGGGGTGACTCTAACAGATAACTGACATGAACTTCTCAAAAAGGGTAACTCTAACAGATAAAAGGTAACTCTATAGGGGTAACTCTAACAGAGTAACTACTGTAATTGGTATACAAATTTCTATGGGAGCGTTTTTGTCGATTAAGTGCTTTAGTTTTTCTAGAATATGCGATAGACCGTCGTTTTTTGACATTTTCCATCGGAAATTCTATCTCCTCTGAAGTTATATTTCAAAATTCACTCAAATTTTTGCACAAGGAGCTCAAAACAATAAAAACTTCTGTGGAAGCGTTTTTTTTTGAATTTCGACCATAAACTCAAAATATGAATTTTTCAAGGTCACGTGAAAAATTTCCGGAAAAAAAAGTGCTTTGGATTTTTTCGAAAGTAGGCTCAAAAGAAAGCTGAGGAACACTGAACAGAAAGCTGGCTTACGGCATGACGAATTTTGAAGTCTTAGTGGTCAAATTTGAGCAAACGTTATTTTGAACATAATTTTGAGAAAAATATTAGAAAAAAATCCAAAATTTTCGAAATTATTTTTGTTGTCATTTGGGTTGTTTTTATGCATTCAAAACATAAACTATTAATTGGTGCATTTTAATGACAATAACTGCAGAAAATGAAGGAGCAAAAGAAGCTTTATTAACAAAGTACAGAATGGGGATACCATTTTTTAACAAAATAATCCTTTAACAAAATTAAATTTGATAACTCGTGCCCAGTATACACGGGATGAAACCGTGCAAAACTTCTTTGTCAGGAAAATAAATAGGGTTGAGGTGAGAAGATAAGGGTTCCGTAGAAACCCTTTTCTTCTTGCACCAACCCTAGTTTTTTGTTGACAAAAAGTTTTGCTATGCCCCGAGTGTACACTTTCATTTTATGTGTACACTATTATCATTCTATCTTGAAAGTATTAGAACTAGGGTGAGATAAACTCGTTTCCAGTGTGCACGGTATAAAACGACGCAAAGCTGTTTCTTGGGAAAGGCTAGGGTTAGGGTTAAAAATAGGGTCGTGTTCCGCAAGGAACAAACGCCATTATTTTTTAACAATACCATAACTTTCCCGAGAAAAGTTTTGGCCATGCACGAGTTATTTTTCTATGAACCAGCCAAATTTTACCGATTAAAATGATTATTACTTTAGGTTAGTTTTTTTTTAAGATGCAACCCACTATTTATTACATGATTACTAGAAAAAATATAAGAGATATAAAATCACGGTTTTTCTTGTATCATGTAACCAAGTAAAAGTTTTTGCCATGGTCTGTAGTGAACACAATTATCCTTTAATTTATCCCTTAAACACACAAATTGTAAACATGCTAACAGCCCCCGGGCAGGGCCGCCGACCGGGAGGCAATGCTTCTTAAGTATGATTTAAAGAGAGAGCTTTTTATAAAAAAGTCTTAAATTTAATGATTTTAAATACAATTATTTATTTTTAATGGAATGCATTTGACGGTTTCCATGGGAACATATCTTTCTTGTATCAATCCTCAGATCTTTCACAATCAAAAGTTTGGCATGCCCTAAGTGTACACAATAATCACATATGAGAGCCCCCCGGCAGGCCGCGCTGGAGGCAATACTATCAAATTGGTGTCAAATTAAAAAAAAATTAGATCGATATATTTATAAAAAAAAAATATTCGAAAATTGCCCATGTTTTTTGTATCATGTAGCCAAGAAATAAAATTTTGCCTGCCCTTGTGTACACAATTGTCTTTTAAACCAAAAATTGTAACATGGATACGCTCTCGGGCAGAGCCGCGCCGGAGGCAATACTTTTTGAATGCCTATTACGGACAAAATTGTATTGTAAACAATCAGTTTCAAACATTTTTTTTTAAATCAAAAAGTTTCGGCATGCCCTTAAGGACACAATTACCATAATGACAGAAAAAAAAAAACCCCCGGCAGGGGCCTGCGGGAGGCATGCTATTTTAAGGGGGTTGTGGAGTGTAAATTCAAAGCCAAAGAGTGAATAGAAATTGTTTTCTTTATTATCGAATCGTGGGAAAAAAAGTATTATGAAAAAAATATGATGCTCTGATTGGACAAGCGACGCAAAAAATTGTGGTTTGATTGGTTAGCAGGGTTTTTGGCGTGGGCGTTTTATTCCACAATCAATACTCATTCTTCATCATACTACAAGCTCAAATTAATTATAACGATGATCTGTTTTTTCACGATAAAACAAACAGAGAATAATTTTTTCAAACGAAAATAACGGACAAAATAAAAATATGTCGTAGTTTCATAACATTTTAGTTTTATTCAATTTGAAACATATGAACCGACTTTATTCCGATTGTTAAAGAGAATTCTCTGAATTTAATTTGCTACGTCCATAAAACCAACAGAGAATAATTTTTTCAACGAAATAACGGACAAAAATATACAATATGTCGTAGTTTCATTAAAGTTTATGTTTTATTCAATTTGAAACCAAAATGACCGACTTATTCCGATTTTGTGTGAATTGAGAACATAATTTTACCAGTTTTCACTCCTGGGTACCCGGTGAGCCTCCTTCACCAGAATCAAAAAATTACTTTGCAGGTGATAGAGAAGGTTTTAGTTCCTTATTTTTTTTTCATTTATTCTTATCTGCCGTTATCAACCCTTCCAGTCCAGCTGGAGGAAAGGCTATTTCCCCAGCAATTCAACATTCTACAACCCACAACCCCCTTAATAAAAATTAAAGGAGAGAAGCCCTAAAAAAAAATCTAAATTGATGATTTTAAAATAGAATTAACTTTAATTTATAGAATGCCCATCTAGACGGTTTCAACCATGAGAACATAATTTTCTTGCATCAATCTTGTTTTTCAAATCAAAAAGTGTTGTCATGCCCAAGTTACACAATAATACATACAGCTCCGGTATGGCCCGCCGGGAAGACCATTACATCGAAAACATAGTGTTCGAAATTTAAACATTTTAGATCAATAATATATGCAAAAAAACATATTTTTCGAAAATTCCCTATGTTTTGCCTTAGAAACCGCTAATTTTCAAAAGTCTATTACCAGTTGACTTGGAAAAACAAAAAATTTTTCCATGTCAACATTTTACTTTGGTACATGATAACAAAAAACCGGTTTATCGATAATCTCTTTTAGTAAAATTATGCTGACAAAGAGTAGCTTTCATTAAAAAAAGCCTACGTAAAATATTTTTTTTTGAAAACCCTGCTACAGAAAGTTATATATACAGGATTAATTTGGTATTCACGGAAAAATCAATATTTTATATCTCCACGAACAATTTTAAAAAGATTTGGATATCGATGGTAAATTCGAGCGAAACAAAACTTTTTTCTTGAAAAGGCCCAATTTAATAATGAGTGATCTGACTTGTGTATTCATTCGAAAAAATATTGTAAGAAATGCAAAATTTTGATTGCAAACAAGAACAATCTTACAATTATTCTGAAAAAAAAACATTCTTCTTAATTTTTACTTATTGCTCTCTAGCGGCTGAGTGGACATTTTTTTTCAAAATTACCCGGTAAATTTCGCTTTCCGATACGATTTATCCCGAAGCCTCATTTTTTAGCCTGCACATGGCACCGCGTTTTTGCTCTCTAGCGACTTTACGTTGGTCAATTTAAGAAGCTTCAAAGTTTTAAAACCTATTTTGAATTTGGATTCCTGGGGTCGATTCGTCCCAATAGACGTATTTTTTAGCCTGCCTATAGCCTGCGTTTTTGCTCTCAGCGCCTTTCCGTGGACCATTTAGAGCTAACCTATTTCGAATTCCGGATTCCTGAGGTTCGTTTTATTACCCTCATGGGCCCATAGCGGGCTATTTTTTTGGCCTGCGTTTTGTACCCTTGCCTAACCACCACCGTCCAGCAAAAACTGTAGTAGCTATCAAGAAACGGTTTTTTGCATCGTGTAGCCGACTAAATTTTATCCGCTTAAATTTTTTTTCGATTTTCGAGCCTTACCGGTTTACTGGTAATCACCATAAAACACCGGTTATTGGCGGTTTGGAGAGAACTAATCATAATCTCAACATGGAAATGTACATATAGGGGTAACTTTCGAAAAATTGTTGGCTCTCTTTGTTTTGGTAAAAAAGCTACCTAACAGCAACCATTCAAAAGTTAGAAATTTGCCCGCTGCGCTCCCTAACTATTACTTATCCGATTAAGTTTTCAGATAGCTCAAACTGAGCACAAATATCTAGTGACTAATAAAATAAAAAACAATTGGTCCGAATAGGACCATTTTTTTTTCTGAAATTACTGAAATTGTTTAATTATCAGTTTTTGTTAAAAATTGGAAACAATGGTCTGATTTGGACCATTTTTTTGTTAAGTTATTTTCTTTTAATATTTGTCTTCAGTTTGAGCTATCTAAGAACTCAATCGGATGAGTCGTTATCAAAAGCCGCATTAAAAAACGTTGGCTGAAAAGGTGGCATAAAAGCCCCAGCAAGTACCTTAAAAGATATAAAGAGAACGATAGGTTGTATAATTTCCAAACGTCAGCATTAATTTTAATCTATAAAAAATAAGATTAATATTTTTTGCTTTTTTGGATGAATTTCGAACTACTAGAATTTATAGTGTACACAAATTGTACGATTGTATAGACCACATTTTTTTTATTTTTGCATGAGGGTCTTAATTTGGATGTAAAAACGCTTTGAAATAGGGGGCTCGTGGTCTAATTTTTTAATTTCGAATTATTTTGCAAATTTTTCAAAAATGACGAAAAATCGCATTACGGTTTTTGAAAGTTTTCTAACTTACATTTTTTTCTAGACACTGACAAATATTTGGATCATCTATATGTAAAGCTCCAGCCATATAAAATGTTCCTGGATATTGTCTTATAAAATGAGAAATAGGATCAACAACCATTTCGGTAAATAATCGGGTTCTATTAAATAAACCTCGTCGTTCCCAAGCCCAAATATCTTGTTCTTCTTCGTTATAACAAAATGTACAGGCGTCAGCATACGGACACGCTTCGCCCTGAAATTTTTTGTTGTTATTTAAATTCTATATATTTGGGAAAATGTATTGCTCTGAAAAACATGAAATTTAAAGCTTTTCGAAATACCTAAAATTTGATAATTTTCGAAAAACACGAAATTGATACTTTTCGAAAAACGCGAAATTTGATACTGTGCGAAAAACATGATATTAGAACCTTTTCGAAAAACATGAAATTTGAAGCTTTTCGTAAAACACGAAACGTGTTACTTTCGAAAAAGCACGATATGCAATACTTTTCGACAAACACGAAATTTGATACGTTTCGAAAAACACGAAATTTAAAATTTAAAGTTTAATTACGTGGCTTATATGACGGCATAATAGAAATGGTCCTCTATAATCTATATGTCTTGGCATGTTTCTCACGCGACACCACATTAATTTATCAGTTGCTTTTACAACTAATATATTTTTTGCACATTGATGAGTAGCACCAGGTTGATAATGAAATCCATCGAAGCCAACCTGAAATTAATTTGTTATTCAAATTTAAAGGAATCATAAAAAAATATGAAAAATTATATCTGAAAGTTGAAAAACTCTAAATTAACCCTCACCCTCGCACGATATGTCACCCTACGTCCACTTCAGTACACGAATACATTTTTTCTGTGCGTTTTTTTTAAGTAGGCCACATTAAGGGCCTCGGTGCATTTTGGCAGATTTGTACTTTTTCAATTTTTTGTCTGCATGGACAAACTTTTGCCACCTCATAACTTTCGAAAAAAAGTATTTCAAAACGTAAGATTTGCCACTTTTGGAGCCACTTTGCTATAATCTGTTTTTTTTCAGATCGAATTATTTTACATAAAGTAATAAATAGTAATCGCTTAAAAATAAAAACGCGCGTCTCGTACTTTAGGTGTTAATTACCATGAAAATTCTTGTTTATAATTAAGAAGTTCAAAATGGTCGCGACCACCGTCCGGGAAATTATATAATTGAATTCATATGATTTTTACGTCAAAATCAGAAAATTCTCTAAAAAGACGAAATTTTTAGCACATCGATAAGAAATATTTATTTTCATGAGTTTAAATTTATTAATTTTAGCCGGTGGATGGGTCGGCTTACCAATTAGGGCAAGTCGATGAAATAATTTTTTTAATTTTGATTAAGCCCCGTGGTGAGCAAGAAAAAAATAGTCGCCAAGGCACCGACAGCCTATATTAGGTGTTCAACCGGCGTATTACCAGAAACACAAGGTAGTTAGAGTTTCATTTTTTTTGCATAAGAAAGTTCAGAACGAGTAGTTGTTGCATCCGACATTTGAGTATCTAGATTAGATTTATTCAAATAATTTACTGATAAGAGCAAGGTCACAGCATATCACGTGATAACAAGCTTACAGTGTGTGTTCAAAATTATTGTGTATGGAATCGAGCACACAGGTATCTGCCCTAGTTTGTTTGTTTCTGATTTGATTTATATATAACAATCAAAAATATTTCTAAATAGTTAAAAATGTTTTGAATGAAAATACTCACAAGTTTTCATAAAAATGGTTTTTCCCCCTAATAAGCAGAAAGTACATCTCTGAATATTATTTCTGGTCGCATATACTAATCAAGTGACTGTGGACAATATTTAATTGCTCGAATAATGTTTTTTAATATAAAATAATTTCGTGAAATACTTAAAATTGAAAATTTCTTGAAATATACTTTTTGGAAAAAATTCTGTTCCTGTAAGCCAATTAATCTTTGTTTTGAGTGTCAACCATGGAAAAACACTTTTCTAAAACTGGCTATTTCAAATTTCAATTGACGTCAATAAGGTTCGCTTTTGAATTTTTTTAGAGTAAAAGATTGGAAAACAAATCTCAAAAAAATCAACCCTCCGTAAAATTGTTGAACATAAATGTCCAAAAAAAAAATAAGTCACTTTGTTGAAAATTTCTTTGGCAAAATTTTTATACTGATTCGACAGAGAACAATTCACGAATGTTTTTGCAAGATTTTAGATGATAAATATTGACAGTCACCTATAATAGCTGTTTGTGCTCACACGGTTAAAAGAGGGCAAAGTAATTTCGCCAAACCGTAATTTTCATTCAAAAAGTAGATTCAGAGTATAAACAAGAGCGAAGAAACAAAACGAACCAGAAATGAGGAAAATTTTCAAAAATTTTCCAAAAAGTTTCGACCAAAAATCTCAAAAAAGAGTCAATATTTTTCAAATAGCATATAAAAAATATGTGGTCACCTACGCGAAAAGTTAAAGTAGCCATATTGAAGACTTTTTTGTTGATTTGAAACAAATAAATGCCAAAAAATATTGGAACACAAAAAGGCATTTTTTGATAATGTCGTCAACTTGTTTAGGAATTCTATAATTCTCAAGCATAATTTAATTGATGGTTATTGAAAAGATATTAACCCACAGTAAGAAAGTTTTTTCAGCAAGAGCCCAGATCCGCGGATATCCGTACTGTCAAAATGCACCGAGGCCCTTAAGTGCATTTTGACAATACGGATATCCGCGGTATGGGCTCTTGCTGAAAACTTTTTACTGGGTTATATATTCTTCTCAATATACCATCAAAATGATGTTTCATAATCCAGGCAACTTTTGTAACTACAGAATTTTCGAATTATTGCTTTGTAAGGAAAATTTGAGTTCGAATAAACTTTCCGAATTTAACAAATTATGAGAAATTCTAAACAAGTCTCGAACATTATCAAAAAAATGCCTTATTTTGTGTTCAAATATTTTTTGCATATTTGGTTCAAATCAACGAAAAAAAAGTCTTATATGGCTACTTTAACTTTCGCGTAGGTGACCACATATTTTTATATGCTATGAAAAATCATATGACTCTTTTTTGAGATTTTGGGTCGAAACTTTTGGAAATATTTTGAAAGATTTTCCTCATTTCTTATAAATGTTCTGAGTGTCTAATAATTTTCTCATACAAATTTTAACGCCCCGTTTTAGTTTCTTTTCAAAAATAGACAAAGATCGCCAAATTCTTGTTGTTTGGTCCTCTTAGACGTATACGACAGTAAAATCATTTTTTTAATGAAAATTTGTCGAGATAATTGACAACCCGACTATTTCCGAATAATTTATTCGTTTGTATTTAAAAAATTCTGTAAATTTAAATTATTTTTTTTATAATTGAAGTTTGTTACAAAAATATTACCCGTCTTTGAACAAAGCAGTGGCCACAAACTCTTGCAAATTTGTATCCTTCCTGTAACTGTTCTGGTAAAATGCCGGTTTGTTCCGGTTTAATAAGCTCGTGACCAATCAGACTCGTCGAATCTAGATTAGGATCAATTTGAATAGAGCCATTTTCCTTAGTTTCTAAATCCCCAGCTTTGTTTGCAGGCACGGCCAAAAGAACGGAGGCAGCGGTTTTGGGCCGAATTTCAGCATTAGAATTATCCATAATACCATGATGAGAATCTATAGGATCAATACCTAAATAATATAATTTTAAAATACGACTATAATTAATGAGGAAGGTATTTACAGCATGTCACATTTTTTCTTGGGATCTTAAAATTTTCTGCTCGAAACTTTAGTTCAATCAATTGACACCGTGTATGGGTAAATGAGCATTTTAATTTGTTAAACATATACGTGTTTGTGAATTCAAGCGTTTTGATTAGCGGAGGTGAGCTAAAGCATAAAAGTAAGATCACAAGTAAAAACGTGACATGCTGTGTGACATCATTTGTTTGCAAGGGTATATTTACTTTCATGACCAAAACGGGAAACCTCTAGGAAATACCGAGAAACCGTTTTGGGCATTCAACTGCCTACTAAAAAAGTAAATGGATATTTTTTCTGCTCTACCCGTAATTCACCTAAATCGGAAATAACCGGTTTTTCTTCAATTTCTAAGTCAGCGAAATTTTTAACATTTGATACCGCCCGGAGTTATGTGGTGTGTTTTGCGAATACATTTTCAGTTAATAAATATCACAATAATATTTATTTGAGTTTGTATTAATTTTCGATCATTCGATCTTCTTCAGATACTCATGAATACAGTATTCATGCGTATCTGAAGAAGATCGAAAATTAATACAAACTCAAATAAATATTATTGTGATATTTATTAACTAAAAACCGCCTCGAGTGTCAAATTACAATTTTGCAATTATTTTATAATTGAGATATAGCCTATATCATATAGGCTATATCGATTATTATCCCCGGGTGACACTAAAANCTTATTCCCTATTCTTTTAACAGGCAAACAAGTTTTTAGTGTTACCCGGGGATAATAATGGATATGGTATAGCATATAGGTATCAAAACCAACTTACATGCCTAATTTTTCAATACAAAAATTTAGCGAATATTATTTCCAACATTTCATGTAGGACACATTCAAATAACAATGTCTGTATCTTCGTTAATAACTGAGATATTGATAATGAAATAAACTCACCTGGGTAAATTTTTCAGAAAAAAATTTTGCAAATTGTTTGACATATCCCTGGGTGTTAAATTCCACTTCTGGCATATTGATTACGGGCCCCCTTGGCATTTTTTGTCACTTTTTAGCAAATTTTTTTATATAATTTGGCTTTTGGGAACAACTCATCCGATTAAGTTCTTAGATAGCTCAAACTCAGCACAAATATCTAGTAAATAATAAAATGGTCCGAATCGAACTTTTTTCTATAATTTATTTTTTTCAAAATATTGGTGCTCAGTTTGAGGTATCTAAGATCTCAACCGGATGAGTCGTTTTCGAAAGCCGAATTATAAAAAAAGGTTGGGGAAGGGGCCCCGTAATTGATATAAAAAACGAAAACAAGAATTATATTCTCTAAGAAAATTTGATTTATATTCCAAGATTTGCCGACATTTGTACGTATTATTGAAAATAAACTGGTTATATCCGGTTAAGTAACGGTTACACAATAAATATCTCTATTGGGATTTTTAGTGGCAGTTGAATGCAAGAAATTGTTTCTCGATATCTTCTGGATTTTTCCCTTTATCGTCATGGGAGTAAATAAAACTTTGAAGGAACCTAAAAGGAAAGCTACCTTACCATAATTTTCAACAAATCTATTTTTTTCGTATTCTTGCTGCTTTATATTTCTAATATCTGGTAATAAATTTAATTCATCATCATGATCGTTTCGTAATAAATCTTCAACTTTTCGTTTAAATTCTGGATCCAACCCCGATGAATGGTTATCACGTTGATTAAATAAGTGCTCGTGTCCAAACTCGCCTAAAATTTTAACGTAATTATGGGTGAAAAAATACAGTAAATGGACTTTACTAGGACAGGCAGACATTGTGTCTCATTCCTATTCAAGTCTTCGGCGAAATTTTCGTCGGCCGCGCCTGTCCTATAAAAGGGGCTTTGCGATGATTCTGACCTCTTCAAAACAAGAAACATTTGCTGAAATGATAGGGGATTGTGGGTGCGTCACAGCAAATGTGCTGGGCAGAATTTAAAGCCCCTTTTTAAAATCAAATTCTTTCGTGAGAATTAAGTGGACATCTTATAGAACATATGTTTTCAATTGCACATTGGCAGGTTTGTAAAACAGTTTAAACTAGATATAATTTTAACATGAGCCGTTAAATGCCCATAAAACCTTGAGGTAGCTTTTTTTTATGCCAACCTCAACCCTTGTCAGCATGATTTCTCGAAAGGCCATAAGAGATATCGACAAACGATTTTTGTTTCGATGTACACAAAAAAGTTGGATATGTAAAACTTTTTTTCAAAAGTCAACCGGTTCACGGTAATATGATTTTTAAAACCGAAAAGTTCAGGAGTTTCGAATCTCAATAGGCACATTTTTTCGCCTATTTTAACCAAAGTGTATTCCTTTATTGATAATATCTGGTCTCTAGTGTGGCAACGGATTATCAGAAAACTGGAAATAACAAAATTGTTTCGTCACATATTTTCGAAAATTCCTATGTTTTGTCTTATAAAACCGTTATTTCAAGCTATGTACCGGTGAAACCGGTTGACCTAGAACAAAATAAAAATTTTTCCATATCAGCAAATTTACAGGGGTCGTAGTGGTTCGTGATACGGAAAATCGTTGGTTTGTCGATATCAATTATGGCCTTTTCGAGAAATTATGCTGACAAGGGTGGAGTTGCACAATTTAAATAAAAAAGAGAAAAAACTACCTTAATTGCTGGTATTTCTTTACTATTTGGAAGTTAAACTTCCATATCCCACGGGCGTATTCCAAAAATATACATTATGCGATATATATTTGTCAGAAAAAACATTCTCTACAATATAGACTGATAATTTTTTTTTTTAATTCATCTAATTTGCCAGGAATTTTATTTTTAAAATATGCATTGCTATAGTAAATATAGGCAGAAATGTAATCTATTTACCAAAAAGTTTATACCTTTCTAGAACCGGTAAACATGCGATTATCTCTAGTAAAAGTTATAGACCTGACAAAATTTTAATAAATTTTTGTGTCAGATTTGTTCGAATCACTATTTTATGCAGTTTAACGCGCGCCATTATTTACATTGATTAGCTTTAAAAATTGAAATATGAAAAAAGGAGCAAAAATACTTAAACAATTGTATAATATTGAAATACTTGTCAATAATTAGTGTAACTTTTTTGCTGTGATTATTATTCTCGTAAATTTGAGACTATCCTATGGCTAGAATTTGAAATAAATAAATAATTTTTCAAGCAAATCCGATATTCTAGAACTAGTTATTCGATAGTAAACATTTTTTTGCTTGCAATCAATTTCTTATGTGCTGGATGGTCGGATGACCGAATTAGAGACCGTGGTCGAAAATAACTACTGCACCCACAATTCCCTTAAAAACACTTTTTTAGCAAAAACATAATTCCGAACATTTCGAAATTTTTTAAAGTTGTATTTTTTGGAAAAAGTTCTTTTCTTTATCTGAAATATTTATATTAATGAAAAATGTCAATTTCTTTCGAAAATTTAAATTTTTTTCAAAAATTTCAATTTCTTCGAAAATTAGATTTTAATTTAAAAATTTGACTTTTTGAAAAATGGAATTTCATGAGAAATTTGAACTTTTTGGAATAGCAAAAAAAAATATTCAGAACATTTCGAAAGGTTCAAACATGTCTTAATTTTAAAATGTTAATTTTGTATCTGAAATATTTGAATTTATTACGAATTTTTTTTTTAAATTATATTTTTCTTAAAAAATGTGATTTTTTAAGAAATTTTTGAATTTTCTTTGAAAACATTGTCTTGATCCGGAACAGATTTCAAAACTTCCTAATTTTTATACAAATCCCCCTTATAATTTGTCTCACCGTTTTTAGCAAAATCTAAGTCAAAAGAATCTAGCCCTAGAACGCTTCTAGGAGCTCCAATAATGCCAGGATTGTAACTATTAGATAAACTACTCGATTCATAACTCGCCCAAGTCGTTCCAACATCAAGCTCATTTTTAATAGGTCGACTTGAACCAATTGGGACCGATTTCCTCCCAATTGGGACACCAATAGGCATAGGGACAGTTGGCGGGGTACTGGGCGAACTAAGTGGGGCTGGGGCCATTGCAGCGTCCCAAGAGGGCTTTTTTCGGCCAATAGGAGACGGAAATCCATTTTGGGGGCCAGAATTTTGGAAATCGTGGGCGGACGGGAATAGGACGGGTACGGACGAAGGGGGCTTTTCATCAGAAGGCGGAAGAAACGAATTGGAGAAAATTGGATCTATCGTTGGAGGTTGATCACTAAAATGGCATATAAATAGGGTTCGGAACGATGAAGTGTTCAAGTATAAATTATATAATCCCCAGCAATAAATGGATTGAAATAATTTTAAATTTGCGTTTATGTTGAAAATGGAAACGCAAATTTAAAATTATTTCAATCCATTTATTGCTGGAGATTTTATTAAAAATTAATTTTTACTGTATAATTTTTGGTAACAAGTCTTAACAAACCCAAATACGAGTCAATTTCGACGTAGAAAAATAACACCAGACTAATAAAAAACGAAATAAAAACGCGACATAAAATTTCACACAATCCAGTAAATGCGGAAAATCAACCCTTTAGTTGGTTGATTTTGCCAAAAATCGATTTGTGGACACGCTAACTATAGTGTAACTAACATAACAAGTGTTACATAACAGTTGTTCGTGTTAGCTAATTTCTTATAGTTTAAAGCGACCATAGTACTGTTTGAACTTTCTAGAACAAGTGTTAACAATAAATTATTACAGTTATTATAACAGTTGTTATTATTATTTTCAACAAAAAATTTTTTGTTTCGGACGAAATTTTCTCGTATTTTGGACCTAAATTTTAGGTTTGCGGATTTTGAGAGATTTTCTGAAACATTTTTGAATTTAACAAAACTGAGCAAATTAAAGGGCAATTATGACGTGGATGAAATAAAAAAAATGAAAATTTTTACCTGAAGTAAATAATAGAAATAAACTTCAGTTTATTTTTTGAATGAAGCCAACAGTCTGAAGAGCGAACGATAAGAGATATCGGGAAACAATTTTTTTATCAGACAGACAAGAAATTTTTAAATCATATTTTCTCTAGTTTTTGACCTTGCCTGACCTGACCAATAAAAAAATAGTTTTTTCGATTTTTTAAATCGCTTGAAACTTTTGCGGATTACTTTTCCTGTTGTTGAAAAATTACCAACTGGTCCGCAAACACTTGTTTTTCGGTGATTACCGGTCATGGTCAGAAAATGAACAAAAATAGACAGATTGACCTTTTGGTCTCCAGGGAGGTGGTTTCATAAAAAAGTAACTTTAGTTCCCAAGAAATTCCCTTTTATAGAACTGTCGTGTGTGTCTTTAAGGACAGGGGAATTTTTTTCGTTTTGTCCATATAACAAAATTTTCACTAAAAATGCTCTAAAAAAATCGCGCAAAATTTTTGGTATTAATCAGTCAACTTATAAAAAAAAGATAATCAAGAATAAAATTGAATTGTTTTTTGGACTATTTTCATTGAAAATATGATTTTTTGGATAAAAAACTTCAGATGATAAATTACTTTTTTGGAAGCATAGTTTTGTTCTTGGCCGAATTATCTCTAGTGGGGTAAATTCTTTAAGTTTTTCTAGTGATTACTTTCTTTGTGAGTTTACCGGAAGTTCCGAAAATCTCAGAATTTCTGTCGTTTTGTCAATATATACGCAGTCCTTATAGACACATTTGACAGTAACAGCATTAACGCTTGAATAATCACTCACATTGGAAATCTAGTACTTCCAGAATCGCCATTTCTATCATTATTTTGATTAAAATTATCTCTTTGGTATCCCGGTTGCAATTTTCCCAGTTGTTCATCAGTTAATCTAATGTCACACTGTTCTAAATGAGCCAATATATTCGAGATAGATCCATCGTGGCCACCTTGCGGAGTTGGGGCTGGTTTTGGAGACCAACCAGATGGGATATTAAAAGTAGAATTGCGAGAAATTGAATTTAACGATTCATTGATAGGAGGGGGCGGAGTACCTTAAATGAAAAAAAATTAACGGGGTGGTTGAAGCAAATTTGAGTTTTTCAAATGTCTCTCAAGGACAAAATAAAAAGAGGAAATTTTAGATTTCGGACAGAATCGAAAAAGGAGATTTTTTTTGAACGACTTCACTGGCCTGTATAAAATCAAAAAGTCGAAAAATTAAGTTTGATTTCGTCTGATTATAGATCTTTCCGATTTTTTTGAGAATAATCTTTTTTTAATTTTTGAAAACTTTTCTCGAGATAGAATTTTGAATTTTTGCCTCTAGGCTAAATTGCAGAATAATATTTTTTGAAATGTCATTTTGATGATGTCGTACAAAGAAAAGATGCGCAATCATCGGTTTTCTTGAGACGGTATTATAAATCATTGGTCAATTTTCACCACATGTGGTGCTATACTCAAAACTAAAAAATAATAATTCGCTCTAAATTTTTTTCAAATTTGACAAAAAAACTCGGGAATTGTAACTATCCATAATCGTTTCAGTCACAAGCACAATACACATTTCATAAACTGTTCCAAGAATGAACACCATTGTGGCGTTTTAAAGATAATTTCAAACAACAGGTGTCTCATGAACTTAAAAGAGACATTTTTTGCGGTTCACCTTAAAATTTAGATAGTTAGAATTTTGCCCTTATAGTATTTTACACACCATAGTATTTAATTCTTTCTAAATGCCATGTAGTCTAATTCGACTTATTTTAAAGTCTTAACAATTTCTTGTTTTAAATTATGTCGCTGGGAACATTATATTTTAAATAAATTAAGGTAGACCCGACAAAACAGTTTTAGCCTACGGTGGCTGACTTTTTGATATGTTCTAGGAAACCATGAATTAAAATGATCAATGCAAGAAATTTTGCAAAATTTCACCAGGAAAGTGTTCAAAAACGCAAAACCGTTTTTGAAATTACCTATTATTTGGCTAGAAATTATTCCTTAATTTCTTACGAAAATTCCAAGCCAAATGATAGGCAATTTCAAAAACGATTTTGAACAATGGTGAAATTTTCAAAAATTTTTTGCATAGATAAATTTTATTTATGATTTCCTAGAAGTTCTAGGCTAGAACATATCAAAAATCAGCTCCCGTAGGCAAAAATTTTTTTTGTCGGGCCTACCTTACACTTAAACATCCAATATTTTTTTCACTGATGTATATAGAAATAATATCCTAATTCTAACGTAAGAAAAGTCTTGTAATTTCGAAAAAAAAAATAATTTTCAAGTTCAAATATTTTCTTTTTTTGAGTTTCACGATTTTGAACTTAACCAAACAGCTATAATTCACGAATCAGAAAGTCAGAAAGATAATTTTTTGACGAAGAGAAAAATAATTGTGAAAAAACTTTAACCCTCACCACCCTATTGACTATATAAAGCAAAAAATTTTGGGAGCCAAAACGCCGCAGAAATAACATCGTCACAGACTACAATTCAAATATTCATAGAGTTTTGCAATTTTATTTCCAAAAATATTGTTGAAATTTTATTACGATTAGCCTGTTCGAAAGTTATTTTTTCCTACTTTTTTTTAGGATTTTCGCCAAAATTCCTAAAAAAATTAATTGTGTGAAAACGATACATAATATCAGAATTCTGAGGAAGCCAGTTTTTAGGAAAGTACTTGAGGATTCTTTTGATATAGGTTTATTTCATCTGCAGTCTCTATACGAAAATATTTTTCACAAGTGATTTTATGAAACTCAAAATAATGAAAAAAAATTTTCTAATTAATGAATTGAACAGCACAATTTAACCCAAATAAGCCGAAAGACCAATCGATCAAGTTAGAACATAAGGGCTACTGATTTTGAGTTTTCAGCTGATTAGCAATATTTTTCACATTTTACTGCATATATTTTGAAGCGCGGCGATATGAATAATTGTTTGTGAGCGATCGAGATATCATATTTCAAATTTGAGACCCGCATAAAATAGCTAAATTTCACTTATAAATTTCTAACTTATATGTCATTGTAAAAAATGTATGGTTTTTCAAGAAATACAAGTGAGTGAACCTCTCTTTTCTCTCGCAGTTATCTAGTTCACAAATTCGAAATTAAAAATGTTACGTGTTATTCACTAAATTCTATCCTTGATCTCAATCATGGACAAAATAAGTAAATTGATATCTTTTCCAGTTTTTCCCGTGATAAGCGCTCAAAGAAGTGCCTTTAGATAGGCTTTTGAGTGTGAGGGCAAGTTCTCGTTTTGGGTGTGAGAGGTTATTCACTATTAACTAAAAACAGCTATGCCGATTTAATTTTTTGGTTTTAACTCCATATCTCTTTAGTTTTCGAGCTAGACCGAAATAGTTTTTCAAAAATGTTCAAATTTTGATAAAATTTCTAGAGGAATAACATTTTTTCGTAAAAGCCATTAATTTTTCTCAAGTCACTTTATTCAGAAAAAATATAAAATTTTGCAAATTAATGTTCGTAACGGCTATAAAAGGTCGCCCCATCCACCCCCTTAAGCATTATAAATTTCGTGTGTAGTTTTCCGTGAGAACGAGCGCACTTAACTCAGTGCCAATTTTTGGGCACTTAGAACAACTTTTTGTCAGAAATCTGACAGAGATACTGTTATTATGACGTGATGAGTTGAACCGTTATCCAAGTATAATCTGCGATATTATTTTCCTGTAAAGATTTAAATTTTATACGGTTTTTAAACGCAGTGAATTAAATGTTATCATTCGATCAGAATGTATAACATTTAATTTAATGGGGCTGTCATTGTATATCTTAGATGGTATATCTGATGTTATATCTACTGTTACGACTAACTATTCAAACGTGGACGTATCTGGTGCAAGACATCAGCTAACCGATAACAAGTATTTAATTCAATATATATCGTAATAAGATAATCGTATACAGGGTGTAAGATTTTTACCTTCTTTTTTCCAAATTGCATATGGAACGAAATACTTGTTATCGGGTAGCTGTTTTTTTGCTCGGGAAGCCTAATTGTACATGTATGTTTTTGCGTATACGTTGGAATATTTATGAGTTCTAGTACCGAATGTGTTTTAGATTTTGGAGTTTTCCCGAGGAGATTCACGCCTAACCAATCAGAGGGTAAGGATACAAAACGCAGGCCAAATTCAAAGCATATGCTGCACCAAATTTATGGTTAATTTGTACCAGGGATATCCAAAATGACAATTAAAATGTGCCAAAGACCACAAGAGCCGCTAGAGAGCAAATGCGAAGCATTGCTAGACTATTTTTTTTTGCTTAATAGTTAATTTGTAATGAGGAAGTCGAAAATGACACTTAAATCCTAAAGTGACCACAAGAGCGCTAGAGAGCAAATGTAAAGCATTTGCGGACTATTTTCGTTAGCCTATTGAGTAAATGTTTTAGGAAAGTCGAACATGACACTTAAATGTTTTAAAGTACTACAGAGCCCTAAAGAGCAAAATGAGGACAATATGAAACCTGGTTGATCGAAATTGAGTTTCAAACTTAATCAAATGTACACACATTGTTCGAAGTGAAATCTCACAAAATAAGTTATAATTAATTCATATTTCTATGAATCTTCAAAGTCGTAAAAATAAGCTCAAGAATATCAAAAATATATCTCGGCATTAATTAGTGTTTAGAAGAGATTTAATCATGCTTTATAATAAAGTATAAGAATGCGGAAAACATTTAACAAAAATAATCTTAAACAAAGTCAAATATAAAAAAATATTTAGAAACTCGTGCCAGTATAACAGATAAAAACCGTGCAAAACTTTGTCAGGAAAAAATAGGTGGGTGAGAAGTTAGGTTCGTAGGAACCCTAGTCTTCTTGCACCAACCCATTTTTTTGAAAAAGTTGCCATGCCCGAGTGTACACTAAATTTTTTTGTACACATATAAATCTATCTTGAAAGTATTAGAATAGGTTAGGTAACTCGTGTCCAGTGTACAACGGTATAAAACGACGCAAAGCGTTTCTGGGAAAGCAGGTAGGTTAAAATAGGTGTGTCCGCAGGAACAAACACCATATTTTAACAATAACCATAGACTTTCCGAGAAAATGTTGCCATGCCAAGTGTACACTTTAATAGTATTTTCTATAAACCAGCAAAATTTTAGGTTAAAAATTTTTTAGGTAAGGTGTAGCCAAGTGTACATAAAATATATTAAGCCCCCGGCAGGCCGTCGAGGCAAATATAAAATTTGTCGAAATACAAAAAATTAGATCGATATATTATAAAAGAAATATTTTCGAAAATAACATGTTTGATATGTATGCTCAATGTAAAAATTTTGCCATGCCCTTAGTGTACACAATTATTTTCTAAAACAATTTCCCCCGCGGAGAAATCATCTTAATATGATTAAAGAGAAAGCCTTAAAAAATTAAATTTAATGATTTTAAACAGAATTATTTAATTTATGAATTGCATTTGACGGTTTCCCATGAGAATCATATTCTTGCATCAATCTGTTTTTACATCAAAATGTGTCACGCCTAAGTGTACACACATACATACAACAGCCATGGCAGGCCCGCGGAGCATTACTATTGAAACAATGTCGAAATAAAAAAATTAAATCGATATTTATGAAAAAATATTTATCGAAAATTCCCAATTTGCTCAGAAACCGGTAATTTCAAAAGTCTTTACCAGTGAACCAATGATACAAAAAAAACTTTTTCTCGATACTCTTATAATCTCAAGAGTAATCATGCTTACAAGGTGGTTTCATGAAAAACAGCTACGTTAAAATTTTTGTTTGAAAAACTTTCCTACAGAAAGAATATAAACATATTAAATTGTAGCACGAAAAATCAATATTTATATCTCTCGAGAATTTTTTGTAAATTCAGTGTAAATCAAGCGAAATTTGAACAAAAAAGTAAACGTAGTTTTTGATGTGAAAATCGACAAAACGAAAACTTTCGTTTTCCAACTCCAATTTCATAATATTTTTCGAACTGTTTGATTCATTTAAAATATTATGTAAGAAATGCAAATTGATTGCGAACAAAACATCTAATTTTTTTCAAAAAAAAACATTCTCTATCATTCTCACTTTTGCTCTTTAGCGCTGGCGTGGGCATTTTCAAATTTTAATGATCATTTTCGTTCTCTTGATCATTTTACACCTGCCCTTATTTTTTAGGGCCCGAATATAGCGAGCGTTGTTGCTCTCAACGGCTCTGTGGGCATCTTTTCAAGTTTTACGTCATTTTCGGCTATTTCCATACTGATTGCCCGTAGCCTTATTTTTTAAGACGTGCACATGCCCGCGTTTTTGACTCTCTAGCGTATGTTCGTGGTCCAATTTAGCCTTAACCTATGTTCTGATTCGGATTCCTGAGTCTGAATTTACCCCCATAGCGTCCCTATTTTTGGCCTGCGTTTGTACCCTTTTAAACCAATCAGAGCGCCGCTTGGTAATTTTAAGAGGCGTTTCAATCCCGGGGAAAACCCCAAAAGCTAAACACGTTCTGTATATTATATCGATAACGGGTGCTCCTGGTACATATGAGTTACTTTTTTACCCAAAAATTTTATATAATTCGGCTTTTGAAAATGACTCATTCAATTAAGTCTTTAGATAGCTCAAACTGAGCCCAATTATTCAGAGAAAATAAATTTAAAAAATCGTCCGAATCAGACCATTGTTTCCAATTTTTTTAACAAAAACTGATAATAAAACAATTTCAGTAATCTCAGAAAAAAATAAAAAATTGTCTTATTTAGACCATATTTTCTTTTATTATTCACTAAATATTTCTGCCTAGTTTCAGCTATCTAAGAACTTAATCGGATGAGTCGTTTTCAAGAGCCGAATTATATTAAAATTTTGGCTAAAAAAGTACAGTAGAGTGCGTTTAAACAGACAGTTTGGTAGAAACGGTTTGGGTCAAAAAGTACCACTAGCATGGGTATAAACGTTCAATTTGGTGATTCAAATTGCTCGTTTGAAGATGACGAACAGTTTAAATTGCCAAATATTCATTTAAACCCACGATAGTCCGTTTAAACGCACTTTACTGTAGCTAAAATGTGCCAGGAACACTCGTAATTGATATACGAATGACTTTATTATATACATGTAATAATAAAATAAGTATAATAATGAAATTCTTATACTAAAGTGACTTTCCCAGGCTCTAAAAATTAATCCAGAAGTGACGATAACGGAACAATTACTGTTGAGACATAATTTGGCGAACCATAAATTATAGTCTTCATCAATTTTCAGAAACTTACTGGAGTGTTTATTTCCAGGAATCGTTATAGCCTATAAGTTATAGGCCAAGTAAAGCTACAGCCAAGTTGGTTTGAATAACTCAAAAACTAAATCATATATCATGATATATATCTAGGGTGCGCACTGGGATGCCCAATGGCCAAACTAAAAGTTTTCATGAGTGTTCTTTGAGCTCAGGGGGGTTATCGTAACCAAATAAAATGATCCCAATGATAAAAAAAAACATTTTGGGCTCCCTAGTGGTCAGAAAATCGCTCTAGAAAACTCTATTTTCTGGCTTCAAACTCGATAAAAAGGACATAAATATTGATTTTGTCAATTAATAACGGCACGAGCGTGACCGCATCGAAATTTGGGTTTGAACAGAATAAATAATTTTTGAATCAGTTTGAAGAAAATTTAACCATCGAAAATGTGTAGGCGGAAAAAATTAATTCAGTTTCAGTCATCCCACTTTTTATTTGCCTATCTTGGGTAGAATTTTACGGACCACAATTTGTACTTAAATGAAGTACTTAATGAAAATTTTGACCGCCATTTTAACCGGTAAAAATCCCCCCTTTCTGTTTTTTCGCGCTCTAATTTGGTCCTAGATTTTTCTTCGCATTAATAGGTGAATGACGTCATTTAAATTATAAATATTTGCACGGTGCGTTGCCTATATATATCGAAAATCCTGCCTATGCGTCGAATTTTATCACAACGTCACAAATAAAGAAAACCAGTGATTTCATTGGTTACTTCTCGAGAATCCAGTGATTTCATTGGTCACTTTCTATTCTTGTGACGGAGTGATAAATTTCGACGCATAGGCAGCATTTTCGATATAATTTAATTAAAAAGCAACCTTTCGTTCACAAATTTTACAGTGCGAAATCTTAAGTTTTATAATTTTGTGTAAAAAAAAAGTGTGGGCAAACAATTTTCTCATTTTACACTATTTTTAAGTGGGCATAAGAATAAGCTTAAGTTTGCTGGTACTCTTTTTACACAAATTTCACAACTTAATTTTGCACTGTAGAATTTCTGAGCTTACGAAAGGTTATATTAGCTTCAAAAAAAATTATCGGACAGTTACTTTTAATGAAATTATTCAATTTTTTAATGGTCACTACAACACACAAAACATAAAATTTATTAAACATTGTCATAAACAACCATG
>SCLH01000366.1:119543-132468 GCA_004367855.1 Oikopleura vanhoeffeni | reverse complement strand
TTTCCCTGCTTTTAACTTTTCGTCTAGTTATTCCAAATAACTAGGCTTTTATCTCAACCAGAAACAGACAAAAATGAAAACTCAAAAGTGTACATATAATATTTAAGAAATAATGTACAGACGGCTTTTCACTTAGATGGAATGTTGACCATCGTCCGGTTTGGTACCGATTGTAGGCGAACCAGATATCAGAAGCAAAAAAATATTGACAATTCTTGCTCAATATTGACATTCCTGGGTATATTACATCAAAAAAATTATTTTTTTATATTTTTGGAATCGTCATGAAATGTCCTTTCATATGATATGTAAAATGACCCAATAGGTGTAATTTGACTTTTTGGGGTCATATTACAAAATTCGACGAATATTTTTAACGACTTTGGTGCGGAAATGAACTCTTTAGGGCCTACGATTCTCGTAATATCGAGGTTTTGCGATTAAACCGGTAATTACCGGTGGTTCGAGTTGACACCAAACCCCGACCAAGTTTGGGTCCTGAACCTTCTTGGTTGCCTCCAAAAATAATTTTTTGCTTCTGATTTCTGGTTCGTCTACAATCAGTACCAAACCGGACAATGGTCAACATTCCATCTAAGTGAAGAGCCGTCACAGTATAGTTCGTTTAGTAGGACGATCTGATTTCGTCCTACTAAACGAATTCTACTGTACTATGTTGATAATTGACCATCATTTTTGACCTCCAAATACATGTGAACCCAATAAAAACTTTATACATTGCCTAAATTTATGTATTGCCTAAAAATAGCGGTTTTTCCCAAAATAGCGTTTTATTAATCCTACTGTATATTTTTATAACTTGATATTTTCATATTTGAGTTTTAATTTTAGTCTGCGAATAATCTGCTCCACTGAATCGCTATATAAGTGTGAAGTCCGTCTGTCCAACATAAGAGGGATATAGCCTATATTTTAACCACTGCATATTAGGTAAGGATTCATATGCGAAAAAACTTTCGTTACGCGCTGTTTTGATAAGGTCGCATTTTTAATGGGGCACCTTTAGGGGTATCTGTTTCAGGGAGAACTAGACATGGTATTAACGAAAGTTTTTTCGCATATGAATCCTTACCTAATATGCAGTGGTTAAAATTTTTCTTCTTTCCGGTGATTACCGGTAATTCGCAAAAAATAGTTTTTTCGGTAATTTTGAGCAATTTCTATGACTGATTTCCGATCAAGTGATCAACATAGGAAACCAAAAAAAATTTCATCGTAAAATTACCCCCAAGGTTTAACATGCAAACAACCATGTTTCGCTATCTTGACTAGTTCTCCCAGTCGAAATCACAGTAGCCCCATTAAAAAACGACCTTAGGTCTGATGTGCATTGAAATGCTCTAACTGGGTGCCGTAATTACAAAATCAACAACTGTCGTGTTTTTGTATAAAATCTAAAACATTAATACGCGCTGGGTTTTTAATTATTATGGTTTTTGAAATATAAACAATTTTTGAAAAATTGGCCTTTTTTCGTCATAGACAAACGTGTTTTTCAATAGTACGTATGTTTTGGCCGAATTTCGGCAGTTTTTTCCGCTGGACGATGTCTTTATAGACAAACACGACAGTGCAAATAAATTAATCAAAAACATTTTTGTCGAAATTTTCGCGATTTTTCAAAATTAACGTTTGTCACCACGGAAACATGATAATATCAGCTCGACGTGAGTATTTCTCTTCAGCGGTTCCCTAGATCATTTTCCAAAAAATTCAAGTGACTTTAAAAAAATCAAAAATTGAAAGGTCGAGTATAGAAAAATTTTGGAATAAAAAGTTTAAAATTATTTTCTTGCGTTTTTTATGCAATTTTGAAATTAAAAAAAAATCCCAATGAGTTCTGGAAATCTTGATATAATTCGAAACCGGCCTGAAATGCGAAAATAAAGCCCACAATTCTATGCAGAATTTTATTCTCTGAGTTGTAAAACTTCAGCTAAATTCATTCAAATGAACTCACCTCCAAAAGTATTTCCAAAACTTCTAAAATTGGTCTTTTCGGGGTGCGAGGGCGAAGACGGCGAATTGGAGGGAGAAAACATTTTCGGCGAATCGTTCATCTGGGCAAACCCATGACCCGGACCATTGAATGGGTTAAAACTTTGACTTCCGATAGCTCCTAATCCAAGATGATTAAGACCTTAATATCAAAAATACAGTTAAAAAATAAAATAACCGAAAAACATGCCGGTTGTAAAATTAACTAGTTTTTGATGGTGGAATATCGGTGAATAAAACGTTTTTTAGATGCTGAAAATTTAAGCTTGAGTTGTTTAAATAAAGGCAGTTTTTAAGCAACCACCCCTACTCATTAGGGGACGATTACGGGAAAACCATTGGGGAAAACCATCGAGAAACGGTTGTTTGCATTGAACTGCCAACTAAAAAAGGTTTGAATCTCGGTGCGGCCAAAAAAATTTTCTCGAAATCAGCCGGAGACTTATTTTTTATGTTTTTTCATTCTGATATTACGACTGTATATACATTAACTGCTTCAACTATATTTTTGATGAATTTCTGGAAGAAAAAAAAAACGATTTTTGAGTTTTTCCTCAAATTTTAAAATGACTACCATAGATATCTAGTTACCAGTAAACTGGTAGACAAAAAATTTCAAAAAATCTGCATTGATCTTTTTTAGTTGGTAGTTAAATGCAAAAAACGGTTTCTTGATATCGCCTATGGTTGTTCCGTAATCGTCGTGGGTAAGGGTGGTTGCTATAAAAAACGACCTTAGTGGGGTTTTTGAGAAACCGATAATTTACGATAAATTACCGGTAAAAAAACGGAAATCGAAAAAACCGGGGCGCAGTTCCAGTGCAAATATCCTATTTACGACCCAAAATTTCAAAAAGCATCGTGATGCTCACTTCCTGAAGCTATTCTACGTATTTAATATGCATTCAAAAAAATCATACTCTAAGGGAACTATCTCTCGCAGCAGCAAGTATTTTTTTTCCAATTATTTTTCAAAATAAAAATATCCCAGGTAAAATAATTGCACGCACTCAATCATGCTAAACATTATGAGTCTTCATAATATAGATCACATCCGTTTCCGGTAATTACTGTTGATGAAATAATCTCTGAACAAATATGACATTTTCGAATTATGTTCTCCAAATTGTTTTCTTTTTATGCGTACAGATCAAAAAGTTGAAAAAATAGCGTGAGAATTGTTCGTACTGACTTTTAGTTCATACACATTTTCCATGAAGTGATCACTATTTTATCTGTACACAGTCTTTAAAATAAAGCAATTGAAAATCGAAAAAAGTACCATTTGCAACCAGTGTTCGGTTTGGTACCGATTGTAGGAGAACCCGATATCAGAAGCCAACAATTATTTTTGGAGGCAACCAAGGAGGTTCAGGACCAAAACTTGGCAAGGGTGGGTTTTCACACTGGTCGCAAATGGTACTAAAGTGAAAAGCCGCCACTGCAGCTCTGGAAAATTTCATAAATTACCCTAATTCTATTTTTTTTTGATAATTTATGGTTATTTTAAATATAACAAAGTGTAGTTGTATGTCTTCTACAATGCCCGAAATGTACTCTACATAATAACAATGGATCCGGTTGCGCAAATCAAATTTTGTAAGTTACGTGTATTACGTCATTTGAAATTTTCGGATTTTGAAAAAAATCTCGAAAAATTTTATTTCGGATTCTCTGCAAAAAAAGATGCAGAATGGCTACTTCGTATTTTTTATACCCCCTACAGCCTCTATTCTTGTCACAACGCGTAACACCCTAGTTAAGTGATAACGTAATGTGTTTTAAGCTTCTCGAATCATACATTTGACAATTTCGCCAAAAACCAAACAACCACAGGGCATTGTACGTTGGTGCTTATGTGTTCTGGTCACAAGTCATTCACACTAAGGGCAATTTTCTCTTTAATTATCATGTACGTATTATCAACCAACAATATATCATAAAACTCCCAATAAAATAAATAATCTAAAATACTGAACTCATATTTTGTCGTCTGTAGCACTGACCGGATCATATCGTCCATCATAACTATTCGAGTTCCTATCACGCTCGAGCAATCTTGGCTTCGTACCTCACATAATGTGGTACCGACCTCTGCTCGAATCAAATAAGATCAAGTAATGATGTCCAAATGAAAGAATAAGTTTTTTGTTCGAACAAATTGGAGCACCTTTTTGTGCAGTTAAGTGTTACCGACTTTTGTTGCTAAACGATGAGCCATGGTATGGGCAAAGCTGCGTTTTAGGTAAAATCGGGGATGACATCTCAGGTGACAAAATTTTAATGAGAAAATACTTTTTTTTAGGAAATTTTATGGGTATTGAAACGTATAAAATTTTCGCTGAACTTTTTTAATAGCTGATCAAAAAAATTCGTCAGCAATTGCTTTGTAATGAAAATACGTTTTTGAAATTACCTATCATTTGGCTTGAATTTTGATAGGAAAGTTAAAAAACGGATTTTCATTTTTAAGCAATTGCTGACAATTTTTACTTACTTTTTTTCATCAGATAATAATATTTTTCACGTGATACAAATTGAAAAATATTATATTATAATCGTATATACAGACATAATTCAAATAATGTTAAACAAAAAAAGTTTGCCGTTCTTACCTTAGACTAGAACGAATGACAGTCAACCTACGGTCCCCCAAATGTAAAAAGAGAATAACAAGAACATTACATTGGCCCTGATTGACTAAATCGGTAAAACGATCAGAATCACATTAGCGCCCATGACGTCACCTTTGATGCTACTTCTTTTTTTAATTTTAGGGAGCCGTACATAGTAATTATGTACAGTGCCCGTGAGCCGAACAAATTTAATTGCCTCCAAAATAAACAATGTTAACCCCATCTACGCGTAAATTCAATATGACCAATAGCAGCCAAACTTGAACGGCTTAGAATAAAAATATCACGCAAGACGTTTTTAAAATCGAAATGAGCATCCGATTAGTCAGAAAATTACAAGAAATTATTATGGTTTCTGTTTCATACTCATTTCTCTAGTCTAGGGAATCGAAAATTGACATTTACGATGTTTGTCTTGCATTGAGAATTGGAAAAAACAATTAATTAGTTTTTTTAACGCACGAGCAAGCAACACCTTTACGTGAAAAGTGTAAAAGCATCTCATATTTTGGGTAAAGTACTAATTTACGAAATTTTTAATTTTTGAAATACAAAAAGACACCCCTATAATCATTAATTCCACTGGTCAACAATTTTGATAAATCAAATTTACGAAAATTTGTCGAAATAATGCCCTGGTAAATTACTAGAAAATGCGTTTACGCAAGCATGTGCTCCTACCTGAACCAGTAAATCGTATTTTTAACTGCCAATTTTACTGGCAAAAATCCAAAAAAATATATCATAAATTATGATTCATAATCGTTTAACTAACCTGGAACCAGGGAAGGTTGTGCAAATATAGATTGTTCGTCTCGATCCATTGTTAATAAAATTATTTTTTATTTCGTACTAGAACTCAACAGGCCCTTTTCAATTTTTACAGAGGTTAAATCATCTAAAAATGGAAATTTGTATAATTAATGGTGTGGAACAGGGTAAGAAACTGTAATATCAAGAACAGAAATATAGTTATAGCAAGACGAAATCTACGAAATTAAAAAAAAACTTTTCTGAAAATTTGAAAGTTTATGGTCGTTAAACTTTCAAAAATTTTGAACAGCATTTTTTACAAAAGGGGCGGAAGAAAGCAAAATTATTTTTCCTCTTTAGTGGCCGGTGTGCACATAAATCGCATACATTTTATATAACCGTTATCAGAAAGTTGACCACGCCAAATTTTTAGGCGGTGGTTTCAAAGCGATATCATGTGATTACACATTCATCTAAATCTCTTAGGAGGATATCTACTGTATTTTATAAGATTATCAAAATCAACCCGAGAAAATCAAGGGTCACAAGCAAAATGGAAAAAAAGTAAAATGTAGAATTATACATTTTGCTTTTTTGGTCATTTTCATCAACATTTACGTATAATTCGTAGAGTGAAAAATTAAAAAAAGGGCAATCTAAATCATTAGATTAAGGGAAATAGCGATATCCCTTTTTTTCAGAATTTAAATAGCGCAACAATTTTTTCGCCATTTTGCTACAAAGTTTCTCCATTTTGCTTTTTCGACATATTGCTTGCGACCCGAAAATTTAAGACAATAAATTCAGGGTGAAGTTCGATAACAAATAAGTTGAATCGGGCATGATCTTTCAGATCCTAAAATTAATTGTAATCTCTGAAATTTACCACTTTGGCGCACTGTAGCGGAAAAAAGTATTTTCTGATTTCTGCGAAACCAACACGTATCATTTTAAATAACTGGTTCAGTATTATATCCAATTTACGTAGACACTAGCCCGTTAAATCCCAAATAAATTGTAAAGAAATATAAACATTTCGAATTTTTAACCCTCTGAGGCCAGTTTGACAAATAATTAACAAATTAACCCGATAATCGTTTGGTAAATATAATTATAATCAACAAATCTATCACACTTATTATAAGCACTGGGCTTTATTGTACTCTTAGCGACATCTGTGTCTGATATACCTCGTGCTCTAAAACCCCGTTTCTGGATGACGATGCTTATGCAAGATCAGGGAGGTGGTTACTCTAAATTTACAAACTTCTAGATCTAATTATGAAAGAGGAGTAAATCTTTGATGGTTTCTGTTATAAAACTTTGAATATTTATATTAATAACACAGAATTCATAATATAAAATTCATTAAATTAATTTGAAATGAATTATCTTTTTATTTCTTTGCTGATCATGTCAGAAATCAGCAATCAATATTCTGGAATTTTTTTTAATCATTTTAGATTCAAATCATGTCTTTTGAAGAAATTATTTTTTTAAACTTGATTTCAAATTGGCCAACGCTTTTATATTATCATCATTGCCAATAAGGGTACCAAATAGCTCATTTTCTTTTTCCATTGAAGCAGCATAGTCGAACTGAAAATTATTCATTTATTTATCAATAAAAACACTTTGTGAAAATATTATTGATTATGCCGATTTGAGAGTCAATGTCTTAAAATTTGAATAACTTGTCTATCGGCCTTCGGCTGACGTTTGGGGCAATTTCTCAAAATGAATTGATATAAAGGGTTTTTGTAGGGGTTGTTCGAGATATAATTATTTATTAAAAGTTCATTCTTAAAAAGTATTTCAGGTTTTTCTATTTATTATTAAGAGAATTAGTTTTGTTCCGAGCAGATTGTATGAATCAGGTGGATTTTTTTCGAAATTTAACGCATTTTTTCAGTAGAAGAATAGAGCCTCTGGTGCGCACAATCGGCCGACGTTGGGGTCAATTACTCAAAATGAATTCATAAAAAGGGTTGTATTTCATTATTTTGTGGATGTTTTGGCGGAAAAGGGTAGATAAATTTGTAAACAATTTGTGCGTTATTAATTGTTAAATATTTCACAGTACGAATTATAAAATACACAAATTCTCTTGATGAAAACTATGGATAAAATGTCCATGCTGAAGTAAGAAAGTCATGTATTGTGATTGACCAGCCATGTGATGTCTTAAAATAATAAAAACACGATAGCCTATCGTCGATAGGAGTCTTCATTTTTTAAATGGGTGGTATTGGCCCCAAAAAGGCTAAGAATATTATTTTTAATTACTTTACTAGTAATAATATTTTTGCTAAAAAGTATCACGTGCTCAAAAATATATTTCTGTTTCTCTAGAGTTTAGCTTTTTATTCAATTGTGGAAATACAGCATATTCTCATCAGACCTTTTCACTTACTTTTTTCTGTAATTTCATGATCTATGTTTTTATTAAACAGGAAATAACAATGTCACTCTAATTTATATTCGATAATTCTTCTGAGTTCACAAAGTTAAATAAAATGTACATAATTATATTGCCGAAATACAGATTGATCAGTCAAAATTTGAGAAAAGCGACAAACTGTTAACCTTGACCCTAATTAAAAAAAATACCCACGACATTATTATGGTTTTTCAAAAACATAATTTTTCAAAAATTGGCCATTTTGTCGTTACACATTATCTATCTTGATTTCATATATATATCTTAATACATATATATATCTAAAGTATGAAGTTCATACTATCAACAATTTTTCTTAATTTAATAATTTTTTATACAGCACCTACGTGTTTGCCAAATTTGAACGACTAAGAATGGGAGCAAAAATGTGACATGCTGTACAATTTTGTACTTAAAACAAAAACATTTGTCAAAAACTCTTTGTTGACATTTTCCCACACATTATCTCCCTAAAATTCTCGTTGTATGTGGTAAAATTCGTTCGATTAACGAGAACCAATATCTTTATAAAATTTAACGATTTGTGAAAATCCTCTGTCTTGGGAAATGGAAGAGAAATTTATTTCATAAAAACAATCAGCGATAAGTTTGCCGTCGGCCAGATAAATAAGATTTGAAAATATTTTTGATTATTTTATTTTCCTTGCCCAGATTACTACCGTGCTAATTGTGCAAAGTGAGCCAGATTGATAACTCATCAGCCGCGGCGCTAGTGATACAGGAAAAAATTACTCACTTGTACACGCAGCTGCGCGCAGAACACATTCCACAATTTACATTGTATAATAACAAAGGTAGTTTTTTTTTAGGGGAACCCACCCTTGTCAGCATAATAACTCGACCGCTATAAGAGATATCAACAAACGGTTTTCTGTATCGTGTACACAAGTAAATTTGTGACGTGGAAAACTTTTTGTTTTTTTCCATGTCAACCAGTTCACCGGTAACAGAGCTTTGAAATTACCGGTTTTTCAGAGGAAAAACATGGGAATTTTCCAAAAAAAATTGTGTAATATTATATTTAAAGAAGCACCACAGCACCAAGTGGAATTAGAGTTCTAGAACACTGATTTTGACTTCAATGTCTTTTATCTCGGAAAGGGCTCAATGGAAATTGATAAAATTTTGTAAGAATAACGGTTTCTACTACGTCGACATTTATCGGGAATATTTTGCGAAAATTTCGATCGGACTTGTTCTAGAATTATATAAAACTGTAATTTTAAAATTTGTAGCTCAATTTTCTCAAAAACGACTCGATAAATTTTGTTTTAAATTTGGTATTATTCGGAGAAACATGTCTTCTTGATTTCTAGTGGAAAACTTTATTTTGATCATCGCTCCTATTTATAGAAAATTGCCGATTAGTTCAGCCGGAAGACAATTTTCATGATTTCTAGAAAAAAAGATGCATCGTATTGAGTTGAAAGTAACATAAAATGAAAGCTCATGGTCTACTTAAGAAAAAATCTGCTTACGTTAGGTTGCAATTTTGATCCCTCATATTCTAGAATCAAGAAAACGTGAAAATTTTAAACTGAAACGAAATTTTCTCGAAAACGACTCGATACATTTTTTTTAATTTGATAATATTCCTAGAAACATGTCTTCTCAATTTATAGTGAAAAACTTTTTTTTAATCATTGCTCCTACTGCTAGAAAAATGCATTTTAGTTCAACCGGAAGTCAATTTTTGGAGTTTCTAGAAAATTATTTTCATTCGATTTTACTGAAAGTACCCTCAAATTGAAGCCAAGTGCAGTTGCAAAATTCAAATAAAAACTGCTAACTAGTTTTACTTATTTTGAGTATTTTTGATTTAAATTGAGGTTTATGTATTTTTCCCAAAAAAATACTCAGAAAAACTAGAAAATTTTGAGAATATTTTCGATTTTTTCTTATTATATGACCAGAAATGCATTTATGGCCTTCTTGAATCCATTAAGTGCATTTATCATGTCTCTAGCTTGAAATAAAAAACGATGAGTACCCCCTTAACAGCCAAACAAGGTTATTTTGCAAAATATTGACATCCGATTTCGCGCTTAATTTCGCATTCTTGATCTTATTCTCGTACACTGAAATTTAGGCAATTTTTGTGCCTAAGGAGATATTAGGCGGTGCTAAGAAGTTTTTATAATAACTTTAAATCCTGACATTACTAATGATGTCGATAACTTTCTCTTCTTGCACCAGATTATCTTTTTTTAGTCACTCCAGACAATTTTTTTTCCATTTAATTGTCGCAACAGTCTTTGAAAAATAAAGTCAATTCAAAGATTACTTAAATTATCGAAAAAAGCCAAAACGTCGAATAAAACCAATCTTTGTTAAAATAACATAATTTCACATGATACTAAATTGCCGAAATATCAAAGCAAATAAATTTATCTTTCGGAGTTAAATCTTATGAAAGAAATCTCAAAAACGAAAATTATTCTTTTACAGTTCGTCCATTTTTATAGTAGCGATTGAGAAAAAGCGAACTTTTTGATACCCGCGTTTTCCAGTGGTCAACCAAGAGTTATCTTGTGATGATTGCATCCAATTCATTTTTAAGCCAATCAAAAGCGAGGTTTCAAAATGTTCGCTTTTTCCAATTGATACCAAAAAGGGGCATACAGTATGCCGGCAGCCGCATACTGGGTGTCTCAAAACCACTGAATTTAACTTAAAATGTGTTGAATCTTGAACGTTTTTACGAAATCATTTTTTATTTTCGATAATCAATAATTTTGGAGCGTAATTTTTTCGTTATTTTTCAATAAAAGCAATTAAATCAGGCCACAATTCTCTTTACAGTCAATTCAGGAACCTAAACTTGATTTGGTAGTTTAACAAAATACTAAAAAATATTTTTTTTATCTCTGACATATTACTTAAATAGACTTGAATAACACTTTGAAACTAGTTTTAGACTACAATCTATATACCCATGATTATATAACTATTATAAAACTATATACTAGTATTTGGTATTGTTTTCAATTTATTCATTTTGAACCATTAATAATAAAGAAAATATTGTACAGAACTATTCATGACTATAAATAAGCTGAATATATAACAATTGTATGAATGAATACCACAACCTTTGATTTCAAAACATGAACAGCTTTAAAATAAATTAGGGGGTATGCGGGGATGCGGCAGAGGGGCAAATTTCTAACTTTTGAACGGCAGAATTCCAAATGAAAAAATAAAAATTTTTTTTTTTTTTTAATTGGGGACGGTTTGCTGGGGAATTTTTTTTTCTGTTCTCCTGAAAATTTGACAAGGGCAATTTTGGGTTTTGACCCCATTGGTGTCATATTACAAAATTGTACCGCTCATAATGTTCGCCGAAAAATTTCAAGACATTTGGTGAAAAAATCAAACCAAAATATAGTCCGGTTCTCGAGAAACCGGGGTTTTAAGATTTGACCGGTAAACCGGTCATCTTATTCCTTACAAACCCTGTCGAGAGAACGTAAGAACTCTTTGGCTGTCAGATCCAATTAAAATTTTTGGAATCGGATGAGCCATCTTCGAGAACATTCGCTGCAACTGATAGTACCTTTTACATTGCCCTTAAAAAAAAGACGACACAGTCTTAACGTTAAATTGGACCTGAGAAGAGCTGGGAAATTAGAGTCCGACAGTCTACAGTTGTAGATGGCCAAAAACTAATTTTTTCCTGCCCGGAATAGTTCATCAATTTTTATAAACTACTGTAGTTTTACCGCTTAGCACCCCAGGTATGCGACTCTGTTTTTTATGAATATCATTAAAATGTCCGAAATCTGTCATATTTTTTTTAACGAAAAACCCAAATCACAAAAAAACTAGGTTTTTCTCGTTCACGGATCTTTTAGTTGCTTGATCAAAAAAGACCTTTTGCAGTTTGGAATTAGCATTTGTGCTACATTTATTTTCTCCGAAACTATTTTTTCTTATACAGGTACTATACTTATGTATATTACTAAAGTAAATATTACTAAAATATGCTTGAAAAAATTAATACAGCCAAAATAAATGTCACACAAATGCTACTGTAGTTTTCGTCTATAAGGATAGCTGCGATTTTACCATATTGTNAAAAATTTTTTTTTTTTTTTAATTGGGGACGGTTTGCTGGGGAATTTTTTTTTCTGTTCTCCTGAAAATTTGACAAGGGCAATTTTGGGTTTTGACCCCATTGGTGTCATATTACAAAATTGTACCGCTCATAATGTTCGCCGAAAAATTTCAAGACATTTGGTGAAAAAATCAAACCAAAATATAGTCCGGTTCTCGAGAAACCGGGGTTTTAAGATTTGACCGGTAAACCGGTCATCTTATTCCTTACAAACCCTGTCGAGAGAACGTAAGAACTCTTTGGCTGTCAGATCCAATTAAAATTTTTGGAATCGGATGAGCCATCTTCGAGAACATTCGCTGCAACTGATAGTACCTTTTACATTGCCCTTAAAAAAAAGACGACACAGTCTTGACGTTAAATTGGACCTGAGAAGAGCTGGGAAATTAGAGTCTGACAGTCTACAGTTGTAGATTGCCAAAAACTAATTTTTTCCTGCCCGGAATAAGTCATCAATTTTTATAAACTACTGTAGTTTTACCGCTTAGCACCCCAGGTATGCGACTCTGTTTTTTATGAATATCATTAAAATGTCCGAAATCTGTCATATTTTTTTTAACGAAAAACCCAAATCACAAAAAAACTCGGTTTTTCCCGTTCACGGATCTTTTAGTAACTAAAATTTAGTTGCTTGATCAAAAAAGACCTTTTGCAGTTTGGAATTAGCATTTGTGCTACATTTATTTTCTCCGAAACTATTTTTTCTTATACAGGTACTATACTTATGTATATTACTAAAGTAAATATTACTAAAATATGCTTGAAAAAATTAATACAGCCAAAATAAATGTCACACAAATGCTACTGTAGTTTTCGTCTATAAGGATAGCTGCGATTTTACCATATTGTCCTTTAAGCTATTGGTGCCATATTGTCCCAAGAAATATAAGGGAAAATATATGGACAATTTAAGAAAATAAAGACAATTTTGGGAAATAT
>SCLH01000366.1:49026-62021 GCA_004367855.1 Oikopleura vanhoeffeni | reverse complement strand
AAAATTTTGATTAGCTGTAAGCCAACTTTTTGATCAGTGAAATCTCAGCTTCAATTTGGTGGTACTTTTGTTCCGATCAGACGAACTTTTTTTTCGAACTTTTCATTTCCGGTTTACTTATAGTCATATTTCTAGAATTCTAGGGTGAAATTCAAAAATCCGAGACAAACATATTGACGACACTATATTCATCTACCTGAGTCGAAAAAACGGTCTTATTCTGAACATCCGTCTAGGAGAAGTATCACTTTGAAGACGAAAAATTGTAAAAATCGGCGTTCAAAAGTGATTCTAGAAAATTCAAGAGCGAAATTCAAAAAAAATGGCTCCAACATATTAGTAACCTCACTCTTCCCGTACTCTGTGTAAATTTTCAGACGCTTTGTATGTGGGGTCTAAAAGAAGATCGATTTTTAAAAAACTGTTTAGTGTTCTAGAATAGACTCACCACCTGGTGGTGTGATGTAACAATGTTAAGTTTTAGATGTGTAATCGTTAGACGAAGGCTAGATCTACAAACGAGTATCCTCAGAATTTTTACAACTGCCCTAGATTTGTTTTGAGGCGTGATTGAAAGGTACCAGATTACGACACCTACCCCCTTAAGGCCTCTTTTATTTTAAAATCACAGTTTTGTATTATAAAAAATTCTCTTGGAAAAACATCGAAAGGTATCGGAACTTTTATTTGTCAGAAGGTTTGAGTAGGTTCAGGATGTTTAACACTCTAATAGAGTGTAGTCACTACACTGTAGTGTATTTAAAAAACATTATCACCTGATTTTGGTTCATCAGTGATGAATCATCACCAAGGCAAAGTACATGTATGAAAAGGCAAAAGTTTCAGAAATTTTAGAATCGAATTTTTTCATCATAATTTCAAGGCAAATTTTGGAAAAGAGCGCCGTGAACAGGATTCGAACATGCGCGGGGAGACCCCAAGACATTTCTAATGTCTCGCCTTAACCACTCGGCCATCACGGCTGTCCAAAGGCCTATCTCAAAAGTTTATTTTTAACTTATAATAAAGTAAGGACCCCAAACGAATGTTTTAAATATAACAAAAGAATATAACTTTTTTCTATGGATGGATGCAGTTTATATAAAACATCCAAGGAATACTTTCCGTACCTTATGCCGTGTTAACAACATAAATTTCTGGTCTCCCCGCGCAGGTTCGAATCCTGTTCACGGCGCTTTTTTCCTAGGTCATCAGAATCTGATACTACTAAAAGATTGTTCTTGTCCACGAGCAACCAAATGTGGGCTAACCTGTAGTTTCTTGGTTATTATTGTTGAATCGGATTTGTACCCAAATGAGTACAAGAAAAGGTTTACCTTCTTTTGTACCGAAATTAGTCTGATTGAAATTTTTTTGTGAAAAACGCAACGTCATGATTATGCGTCATACGGGTGGTCGAGGAATTAAACTGACTGTACTGGAGCACAGTGATGGGCATAGCTTATGCTTCATAAGTAGGGTCAGTACCGGGAGATTTATTTGCAAAACTAAACTCCTCAATACAGAATTCAAATTTAGAAAAAAATTGTCGGTCATTTTGAAGGAATTTTGATGAAAAAATGCGTGGGCGAAACGACGGAAAATGCAAATTTTATTTTGACCCTACTTATGCCGCAGAAGTTATGCGGCATGCTTATCACTGTGCAGCACAGTCTCTGCTCCAGTGCAGTCGGCGAAATTCCTCGACCACCCTAATGACGCATAAGCATGACTAAAATCAGACTAATTTGGGTACCTTTTCGTGTACCCACCAAGCCAATATATCGAAAATGATGCCTAGGTGACCTTTTTTATCAGGCGTCATAACTTTGAGGCATTGTCCAATTACATCACACGATTGTCAAGAATATTGTGATTTCATTGGTCACTGCCTCAAAGTTATGGCGCCTGATAAAAAAGGTAACCTAGGCATCATTTTCGATACACAGTACACCACCTTCTCAAACGTCCTGACAACAAACGTGCTGACAGTTTCTCAAACGTCCTGAGTCAGGACTCATGACAATTTCTCAAACGTCCTTACAAAAAATTTGAAATCATAGGTGTCAGGAGTCCTGACTCAGGACGTTTGAGAAGGTGGTGTATGTGTTTTTTCACTCGCGAAATTAAAATTGTGATTTAGGTAATTACGGCCAATAAAAAATGGTGACTACATGGTGTACATTTGTAGTTACTACATAGATGGATTATATTTTCAAACCCTTGACATCGACTATAGCTTGTCTTTCAAAATAAAAAAACCCATACGGTAGTAAGGAAAAACGACGATTGGCCAAGATCAAGACTTCAACATACTATAAACATTTGAAACTAGATCATGTTTTGCTTTTAATCTATCACTGACACGAACACTGAATTTATTTTAATATTTTTATAATTTCTTTTAAATTAACAGTATTATACTGTCAGCATGTCATCCTAAAAATTTTTCTCTTATTTTCAGGAGCATCTTAGCAACAAAAAAGGCACGGAAATGTTTTTTCGCGCAAGTTGGACGATTTGAAATAAGAAATTTCAAAAGTCAGTTGAGAATTTTTTTTTTCTGGTAATTTAAAGTTCAAGGATTTTTTTGTTTAAATATGATTTTTCAAATGACTTTTTTCTGTCAAATTTTCGAGATTCCTTGGAGTTGAGGGGGTGGTGGCAGTCAATTTTGACACTTCAGAGGCTTCGTACGGTTGGACAAATGCATACTGAACATTTTTGAAACATACATTAGAAAAATCTATCTTTGATCTCGCGATTCCATTTGACAGTTTAGTACCGCCAATCATCTGGTTAACCGCGGTTGAAGACGAGTCCCTCAGCTTTTTCAAAGAAACAATCTTCGAGCTTATATATATATCGAAAACTTTTGAGATTTTGTGAGATTTCGGAAAATTGTCTGAATTTTAGTGAATGGGAGCTGTTTTTCCGATTTTTGCTTCGGGGTCAGCAATGCTGACTCAGCAATCTGGTTGTATGTCCCGAAAAAGGGTGTTTTTTCGACGTTTTGATAAAAGGCTTTTTCTGTAGAAACGTCATTTTTGGAATGTAACAAGCCCTAGCGGTAATGAACATGGAATGGGAATTATTTTTTTGAATGTCGGCCTGATTGGCCTTGATTAAATCGACCAAAAAGTGCGCGAAACCGACAATTTTAAAACAAAACTCCGAATTAGAAAATTTAAATGCCACCAAAAGATTCTTTGGGTACGGTTTGCTGGAAACGATATCAGCAACTATGGTCTGATTTAGAACAGAAACGGTGCTAGAGATCAAAAAGTAATTTTGATGAAAAACTCTAATTTGTTTCTCTCTCAAAGATAGATCTTTTTAATGTATGTTTCAAAAATGTCCAGTCTGTATCTGTCAGACAGATTCTGTCAAGCCGTACGAAGCCTCTGAAATGTCAAAATTCACTGCCACCAATGGGCGTCACCCATCAATGTACCCATTTTTGACTTTTGAAGTTCCTTGTTTAAAATCGCCTTGAATATTAGTTTGATCGATCATCGATGATGATGCGTTGATGTCGCAACGTGAAAAAACATGTTCTAAGTTTATCCGGCCGCAGCCGGCTGTGCACTGCACAGTGTGCAGAGCCGGCGGTCTGAGAGTCAAAAAACGATTTTAGCGATAAAAATAATTTTTCGAGAAAATTTGTGACCTCATTTAATTGAGCCGTAAGGGAATTTAAATTTCTTATGATTATTAGAGTGAAGCTATGCGATCGCGTCACCCTAAAAACTGAAAAGCCTGTAAATTCTTCTCAGCCAATCACCAAAAAGATCAATAAATAATTAGATCCTTATTTATAAAAAATATTATTTCTTCGTCGGAAAAAAAATATTTTTCGCTGATTCTCGTGAATATAAAAAAATGGATTTTACAGATAAACCAGAATTAATTATGAACATAACTGCCGAGGAAAACACTGAAAAATGGAATAACATGACAAGCGAAAATAGTTCAGTACCTGAAACTACTACTGAATATGCTATAAGTTCAAAAACTCTGGTAATTCACAAAACTGCAGTTTTTATATTTCTTACTGTAGTTATTGTCCCACCTATTTTAATTATTTTTTTAAAACTTTATCGATATTTTCAAAAGAAACTGAGAAAAAGTCCTGATGCGGAAATTCCGTCATCAAATTTGACCACTACGACTGTTTTGAGCCCTAATGCAAATACCACTAATGTAGATAGTTATGTTTACAACGCTGTGCCTGTTAATGACGATTCTCTTCAGATGTCAGAAGACGATTTGAAGTAAGAAAATTCTCAAATCTAAAATGGGTATCGAATTTATTGGCTCATCTTGAAGAGAATTTTTTTGGTCATTTTAAGACGGAGGATTTTTTGTGAAAAAAATAATTTCAAGGTTAGCTTTTTATGATTTGAAAAAGGTTCAGTTATCCACTATCAAAACAAAACTGACCTTGAAATCAATTGTTTTAGAAAAAAATCTCGAAAACCAAAGAAATTATTTGGCTTAAAATGACCAGAAAAATTCTTTACGCGATGAGCGAATAAATTCCATATCCATTTTATCAAATTCCTTATTTCAAATCGTCAGATTAAACTGCCGATTAAAAAAGCTTATGGTCCGTTTTTTTAGATAGCTGCAAACGGCGCTTGCTGATAGGCAAAATAGGCACATACAATCTTTCTGATAATTTGTGTCGTAATATAAGTTTATACTGGCTATTGTAGTACAGAGGCAATTTTTATTTTTTCGGTATGTTACCGGTTTTTCACATAAAATTATTGGTTTCTCGAAACCCGCTCTTCACGTTTTCATTGAAATTACTATTTCAAACTTTTGACATTTTTACCACTGGAACACTTAGGAAAATTGGTTCATTGCTTCCAAATAAGTAGGAGTGTAATCATTATATAAAGATGTTATAAAGTCGTCACAAGTATCCGGTCAGTTTTACGGTCAATAACTGTTTTATATAACAATTTTATACCGCAATGAAATTATTAAAGTTGGGTAATTGTAACCAATCAGACTTTTATGGGTGCGTCTCTAAATTATGATCAGACCGTATATGATATCTGGTACGTATCAGAACCTACTATGTCAAGAAAAATATGAAAACCACCTCTAGAAAATTGTACATAATTTAATTGCAAATCTAGCCTCTGTCATTGTTTTTTGCAAAAGTGCTTAAATTTTGAAAAAATTCTTATTTTGCAATATCTCGGACATCATATCCTTCTGATTTCCGCTTTCGAATAATTTAATTACTTGTAGAAAAACGAATGTTTTACTTGATATAACATCCTGTACAGCAACCTTTTGGATGAGGGTATCTTTCACATAGACATTTTTTCTGCGTATTGTGTGCAAATTAAAAAAAAATCCATGCTAAAGATACCAACGCCGGGATTTCCATGTCAAAAAATTCTTTACATTCACAATAAATATGCTTTATAATTATAGCAACTGTAAAAACTTCGCACTAGTTATACTACAATATGTACAAACTAAAAAGTGAGCGATATTAGCGAAGGCATATATGCACTACACTATTAAAAAGTCAACTGAAGCAGCGACCCCTTTAGCAACCTTAAAATCAGTTGATGGAAAAAATGATGTGTCCAAATTAATTATTTTTTTAAAACTTCTTATTTTTTTTTACTTCAAAAGTTTGCTACAAACTTGATATAGTACTTAACTGGCCTCAAATAAAAGGTTGGTGGTGGTTTCGCGGTCATGATAATAGGTTTTCCGGCCAAAGGTCGTCAAAGTTGTAAATTTTAGTGATTTTGATTCAAACAAGGATCTTACAGTTTATTTTATATTTCGGTTATTTCATATCGAACTTGACCCTAAAACGATTAACCCTCCAAGGCATATAAAATGATCGCAGAAACTACTCCTTCTGATACATTTTAAAATTCAACAATGTGAATCTAAGAATATTTCCTAAAAATTTTTCGGATACTAGGTTAAAATTTTATGACGGGTTGATTGAAAGGCAATTTTTCGCTTAATTTTTACTTCCGAAGAAATACTTTTTGATCGCTATTTGGGAATTGGAAATTTCAAATAAGCCAGTTCTTAGGAAAGTGTTTTGCGTACAAGAAAAATAAGCCTTCTGGGACAATATCTGGAGCAAAAATATTTTTTTGGGAATGAAATTTCAAAATATCTTATTTCGATATTAGTATGGATAAAATGATATGTTTTGAAAAAAGATATAATCTGTAAAATCATGCCAGAGTGGTACTTTTATACCATATTTGCCTTAATACTCGTAATAATAATCAAATAATTTCATTAAATCGAGAAACTTACAATTTTTCCTAAAAAAACGTGATTTTTTCATGAATATGTTGAACTTATTTAAAAATATTTTGGATCCCAACAGATATAGTTCTATCAGACAAAAGTATTGAGTAGAACAGAGCACTGCGCAGTTATTGAGATAAGCATACATTTCCTGGAGTCTACCATGAGGTAGTATCACGTGGTTTAATTAACCTTGCTTTTCAAACATTTTTTTCTATAATTGAACATAAAATTTCTAGAATATGAATTTTTTTGTCCACAATTTAACTCTTCAACTTGATCATAGAGGAAAAATTGAAGGTTGATCTTATAAGAGTTTTCTGTAAACAATGCTCAAAATAAAGCGTCCTGAAAGGCTATCGCCTTGGCCATCCCTATCCCCATTCTATCCCATCCCCATTCCATCTCAAAAAATATACATTTTCAAAAGTGGGTAATTATTTTTTAAAGTGGGGGTCGGTTCAAAGTCAATATTTTCACGAGGGCAGTCGTCAGTCGGCCCTGGGTTATTTTTAAGGGGGTGGTCGGTCCTAGATACTTAATTTTCAAGGAGGGACCAAGCCTAGGTGATTATTTCTTAAGGGGTGGTACAGGCGACCTTTTTGGCATATTTTGACTTTGAGTCAAGATTGTGCAAGACTGAGATGAAGCAAAACTAAAATAAAATATACAATGCCCAAATACTTTTACATTGACTAAGAACTCTGCAAGTTTTTTCGACCATCACCAGATGAGCTAGAGAGCAATTATAAGCAAAACGCAATTTCCTATATCCTCTCTGGTTTTTCATGATTTTTTTTTATAAATCTCTGCTTCTTTATTAAATTTAATTTAGAAAAATAATTTCGAGCCGATTTTTGATAAGAACTCTAGAACGCTCTCGAGCGCCAAATTCACCAATTTTATACTCTTTAGCAAGAAATTATGGGGACTGATAATTAATTTTAATGATAGTTTGAACCAGGGGTTGGGACAATCGGAACGGAGAAAGCCACCGATCCCATCCATTTTTGAAAACCCGATCCGATCGGTTAAAACTACATTGTTTTTAGGGTGGACGGAAAAAACTGAGGAACTGGGTTGTTTTTTTCGAGCGCAAAAATGTATGGATTTTTTTTATTTTGGGTTTTCTTTCTGATTGGCCGAAAACAAAATTGTAGTGTATGCTGTTTTCACAATAGAATCGTATAGTTATAAAATTTGCGATCAAGGTTCATGATATGGAATTTCAAAAGTTTGCGCGTAAACATGATTTTTGGGGCTTTAAAACCGTTCAAAACCCGAAAACAGCAAAGAAGTCACCGGAAAGTCATTGTTTTGTTTATTGAAAATCAATTATTGTCTTCTGATTTAGCTGAAAATTAGAGATTTTTATATTTATATTTTTTTTGTTATAGTAATCAGAAAATTTTCAGATTTATCCAATAATTTTTTTTTTTAACTTTTTGTTTGAAATTTGAAAATAATATTAAAAAATTATCAAATTTTGGTATATCTTTTAAAATTTGTAAAATTTCTATGTAAATGGAAAACAGTCTTCAAAATTCAAACATATTTCTTTAAAATTAAAAAAAATGTTCGAAATTCGAAAATTGTTCATGAAAATTGGAAAATTTTGATTAAAAATTTGAAAACGTTATTCTGAATTAGTCAGTTTTCTTTTCAATCAAACGAAAATTAGATCATTTCATACCAATAAAAAATGGTAACTAAGTGAAATGAATATTTCAACCTTTGACATCGTCTATAGCTTGGCTTCCAAAATAAAACTCATCTACATTATGTAGTTATTGTTGGGGCGAAAAGTTTCGCGTCATAATCAACATATTCTAGTCAGTTATATGAGCAGTTGGTAAAATTTAGCAGTTTTACACTTCATATCATTCAATTATTTTTCATCAAAAGACTCATCCAAAGTTACATTGCTGTTTTTATTATTTGAGGGTTATCCAGTCATCTGGGAGCTTATTCAAAAGCTATAAGTCTAATTGACATGAAAGCATAGGTTACGTCATGAAAAATAATCATTACGTAACGCTTACGTCATGACCTGCAAAAATTATGTTCAAAATTGGTCACTCTTGGATAAAACAATCTGATGGTTTCGAAATTTTCTTTTTCAAAAGTTGCAGTTCAGAATTTTGAAATTTTTTTATATTACAATGACTTTATTTTGACGTTTTGGCTAAAGAGCAATTTTCAGTGTGAAAGAAGAAAAACCGAAAACTGCTTTGTGCGAAACATCTCAGATACGAAATCGGACCTAGAATGAAGTGTCTGTAAGTAAAGCCCGATTACGATGTCACAGTAGCCCAGGGAGTACAGTGTTTTGTCGGACTAACATCATAGTACTGTGGTTTTCGAAAAGTTTACGCCTTTGTTCCAGAATGTGCTCGTGAAGAATTTGTTGAATTTTCAATTCAACCCATGTAGGTTGCATCATGCAAATTGCATGTAATGGCTGGTCAAAAATATACCCATAAGTTAAATCACATCTAAAATAATAATCTTCTAAGATTTTTGTGGGAGAGAAAGTAACACTTCAGAAGTTTTGTTCATGTGCAGGTAATATTTAATTTGAATATGTTAGTGTACCTATTGAGAATTGTTTTCCATTTAGTCGCTTTTATTGAATATCCCTTTATCACTTTTTGGTTAGAATGCGTAGCCACAACGTTAAAATCACACGTTAAAAAGAGTAGTGGCTACGCATTCTAACCAAAAAGTGATAAAGGGATATCGCTGTGTACTACAGACCAAATTATCAAAAAAAAATTTTGAAACTTTCGCGTTTTTTCTATTTTTCTCTCAGTATTTTTTTTCAAAATGAAGTTCAAAAATTAACTTTGCTTAATTTGACTACTAAAACTTGAAATCCTTCAGTTGCTTTCTTTTGAGCCTACTTTTAAAAAAATCGAAGTATTTTTTTCTCGAAAATTTTCACATGGGTCCTTAAAAAAACCTATCTTGAGTTTTAGGCTAAAAAGTGATAGAGTTTAAGTTTTGTTTTTGTGTGAGCTAGCTTTGAAAAAAATTTGAATGAATTTTAAAATTTTTCTTAGTAGGAGATCGTTTGTTTTTCAATATTCCAGGATATATTGGAGGAGATAGTTTTACTATTTTGAGTAAGATTCTTGTGTCGCTTATGTGTGTAGTATGTATCCAAGCAAAAATTTAGATTTGTATTCCACAAGCTAAAATATATTTCTACAAAATGGCTTATCTGGCAGCCAGATTCTGGCTAGTAAGTTACTAGTAGTAATAATTTCTATCAAGAAAATTTAATTCCAGCGACCAGTACCCCATTAAAGTATGATTGATTATCTTTTTTGTTTTGATTTCATTCTTCTGCTCTTCTAGCTTTTGAATGTGAAAAAGGGATTTCAAAAATTTAAGATAGCTAATTTTTCGGTTTATTAGCTTGTCAGATTTTATTATTTTTTAACCATTAAAGAAATTATGTCTTAGCAGTCCATGAGATATTTTTACGCTTTTGGTACATTATAAGTAGGGAGCGCACCGGTAAAACTAACGAGAGAACTACAGTAGTTGATACAAATTCTTTGACCTCACGGGGGTTGTTGACTCTGAAAAAACGATTCCGGGCACAAAAAAAAAGTTTTTGGCCATCTAGTGGCCATCTAGTTATACTTAGCATGTCCATCAATTTTTTTTGAAATTTTTTTGTTCGGAATTTTCTTAAATTGTCTGATATATAATTGTCTGCAAAATTTTTTTCACGAAAATTTTTTTTCCGGTTGTAGAAAAATACTGGTACTAACTAAGTTCAACGAGGCGGTTAATTTGATAATAAAATATTTTTTGTCGGATCGAACGGGCAACCTTTTTTTTACTTTTACGTTTTTTTTCTCGAAAAATCGAGGCTAGGGAGCCAAAAAATCATAATTTAGATTTTTTTTTCTCCAAAACGTGTGTCAATTTCATTAATAAGTGACGTTGATACAAAAACTACCGATGCGGCATTTGGTTTAAAATAATCAAATACTGAAAATACGAAAAATCGCTATATGTTGATCACGTGACGAACAAAAAAAAAATTTCAAATTTTTTTTTCGATTTTTCCATATCTCTTTACGAGGAAGAAAGATATTTTCTACAGTTTCTGTAGTTTGGTCTGGTACATTATGTACGTTTAAGTAATACCAATGTACTTGACCAAACTAGAAAATGTCTATCTTCCTCGTAAAGGGATATAATGTATCATATATTATAAACCCTCAAGAAGTTTCAGAACAATCTACCCATTATTTCTATAAGTCAATATTAATGGTGGACACGCTAGTTATACTGTATAAGTCTCATACTATAAGACCTGAAAAGAAACTGAAAAAATGCTATTCTGGGGCGAAATAATGACAATTAAAAAAAAATTATACAGTAGTATCAGGTCTGCGCACGTATCTTGTTATTAATAAAATCTAAAAATAATTTTCATATGACTGGTTAAAATACAGATTAAGGGGGCATGCGACTCTGATTTTTCTGCTTGTATTGTATTAGACAAATGCCTCAAATCGATTGCTAATGTTTTTAAAGTGCAAAACAAGCCAAATGAAAACAAAAAAAATCCGAAATTTTCGAACTTTTTTCGATTTTTCAGTTTTTTTTCTAAGTATTTTTGTAGCTTCAAACATATTCGCTTATTTGACGCGTTCAGAATGAAAATTTTGATATGCCATAAGAGCTTTTTTTCATTAGTAAATTGTCAGCTTGATTTTAGTGGTATTTTCAGTCTCATCACGTGATATTTTTTTCCGACATTTTTCCGGAAATTGACCAAAAAAATCATATTTCTGATTCTAACAAGCAATTTCAGAAAAGCTCGCGTTTATCTCTTAAAAATGTTATGAGGACTACTTAGTAAAAATTTGAGTTATTTTAAAAATTTATCCGCAGAGGAGATATATTAAAAAGTCTGAAATTGCAAAAAAACGTCGGATATTTGCCGTTCTAGAATTGGTTAGTGATCCGATCATAAAAAGCTCGCGCTCAAAGTTTGACATGCCATCGTTACGTCTTCTGTGAGAATTTGAACTAATTTCGATGTAGCGCCTAGGAGATATATTTACAAGTTAAGGAAATGTCCCCTTGTAAAGATAACAACAAGTGTTAATGTCAAAAATAATAATTCATCGAGAATATGTCAAATCAGAGTCGCATACCTCCTTAAAGTTGAATATGATGCCACTTGGTACCTCTTGGCGAACAAGGAAAAATATAATCAATATCGAAATAAATAAATTATATTTAATATAAATATAGTAAATTAAATATACTATTAATTTTGAAACTAATACAATGTGTTTTAGCTTTTGGAGTTTTCCCCGGGGAGATTGAAACGCCCCTTAAATAAACTACCAGTCGCGCTCTGATTGGTTAAGCGTGAATCTCCTCGGACACACCTAAAAGCTAAAACACATTGGTGTACTTCCTACAAATATGTTTATTATTTAAATTAAATCATAAATAGAACATTTTTGCCTTTTTTGATCGATTAGTAACCATTTTCTTATAGATCAGTATTATAGATATATAATGTTTTTGGAAATTGGTGAGTTTCCTTTGAAACAACACATGGTCAGGAGCTGATAGCGGTAGTCTGGTGGGCCTGTCTTCCTCGCGAGTGTCAGGGTGGTCTGGTAGGAGCGTATCGTACAAAACACCTTCCTCTAATAATAATTGGGTGCTTTTAGCTTGAGGTGTGAAAATAAAGTTCTATGGCATAACATCTTTTTGAGGTAAAAAAAAGTTAACACAGATAATTTTTTAAGACTCGTTGTGAAATGAAAAATGTATAATGTAATTGGTAATGAAGAGAAATAACGTTAACATTTCATCGTTATTTCTTCGTGCTTTTTAGTTTATACAGATCATCATGCAGCTGTTTAATTAAGATGTTATCAGCCGAAATATCGAATAGTAGCTCTCGGTTGATTTTTTCAAAATTAAAATTTTGGATTTTTAGCATCTGCAACTCTTTTTCTTGGCAGTTAAATTTTGAAATTTTCATTCGAAGAATTTTGAGTTCATTCTCTTTCCACTTTAAATTTGAAATCGCCTTTTCTTGTTCTTTTTGCTCAAAGCTATTATTCGAGGTCAACTTTAATTTTTTTTGTCTATAATTTTCCACCATTCTCCGCAGTCCTGAAGGCACGTGTCCAAGCTTTAATCCATATTATTTTTACACCTCAAGCTAAACCTCCCCAATTTTTGCCCGAGAATAACTCGAGGAAGGTGATTTTTCACGATACGCCCAAACCAGACTACCCTTAACTGCGCGAGCAAGACAAACCCACCAGACTACCGCTATCACAAAAACCATCTCCCCCTGTTGATAAGGCAAAAATGTTCTATTTTATACAATATAATCGTTTTGGGGATGCCCAGCATCACCAAAAAGATTATATTTTTTGAATAGAACAATTTTGGCTTATCATCAGGGGGAGATGGTTTTTGTGATAGATTGTATTATGATTTCACACAAGTTCTGCTCTAACCTAACTGAATGTACACCCAAATCTTTTTCAATAAAGTTTTATAATTATCGAAAAAAAAGTCTGGTCACCAGACTCTGGTGAGTTTGTTCTGCTCGCGAAGTTAAGGGCAGTCTGGTTGGTGCGTATCGTGAAAAAACACCTTCCTTGAGTTATTCTCAGGTAAAATTTGGG
>SCLH01000366.1:28838-45526 GCA_004367855.1 Oikopleura vanhoeffeni | reverse complement strand
AAATGGCTCCAACATATTAGTAACCTCACTCTTCCCGTACTCTGTGTAAATTTTCAGACGCTTTGTATGTGGGGTCTAAAAGAAGATCGATTTTGAAAAAACCGTTTAGTGCTCTAGAATAGACTCACCACCTGGTGGTGTGATGTAACAAGATTGACTTTGAGATGTGTAATCGTTAGACGAAGGCTAGATCTACAAACTAGTATCCTCAGAATTTTCACAACTGCCCTAGATTTGTTCTGAGGCGTGATTGAAAGGTATCAAAAAGCGACACCTACCCCCTTAAAATGACCAGAAAAAAATTCTCTACAATATACTAAGTAGATATAAAACATCGATACCCATATACTAAGTAGATATAAAACATCGATACCCATTTTTGACTTTTAAAATTTCTTATTTCAAATCGTCCTACGATATCATGCCGGAGTGAAAATATATCAACGTTCGCTTCCATTTTTTCCTGGGACAATATCAACGTATCTCGAATTTTCTAATCAGGCTCCCTCAACGCGGCGGTAATGCCGACGAATAATGTGTCCATGTGAGCTGAATATTTCAAATCGTTGATATACATTAGTTCCCATAGTTATAAATCAAAAATCAAGCAGAAAACCTTATACAGGGGGGGCAATATTGCCAATATGTCCGAAATTTGTGGACAAAAAACTTTCGGAAATATTGCCCCACCCCCGGTATGATAATAAGTATTAAAGTCATTAGAATATGGTGATGATGTCACATTAAAGAGGTTGTGGGGTAAGGTTGGAACGACAAAATTAATTTGCTGAACATTTATTTGATTATTTTCAAATTGTAGCTTCTGAAAAAATAAGGTTCAGTTAAAAAAAAGTTTTAAACAATTGTCAGCTTCTGCTGAAAAATGAAAAACTGCTTATGAACTTGCCTATGTTTAATATTTGATTGAGTTTTGGTTTTACGCAAATTTCTTGCATGTGAAACAAAATTTCAAAATATGATTCAAGAGGTTGACAACGTTGTCTCCCGGCGAAGAACTGAATAAGAATCATGACAATCGCATAAGGATACGAACCAGTGGATCTATTTTTAATGTTTTTTGGGGACCATATTTAAATAGGTCATGATATGCGTAGGTCGAGATATTGGCACTCAACAATATATCTCACAACTGGTGTTTAAGGATAGAGGTATCGAAATACAGTAGTTAGTTTGTATCCAATGTGGACATCTGATTAATCCATAAGATATATTTAAAAATATCAGAATTCAGGTTTACGGGGTTGATTACCCCTTTTAGTTTTCAAGTCTCACAAAATGTAATTTATTTTTTTATAATTCTTTCAATTTACTTGTATTTAGTACTAGTATTTGGTATTTTGAAACGCTTATAACTTTGTATTTAAATTATGAACCGCTACCTAAACCCCCACATACACCGCTGTATTTTAAAACACATAGACCAAAAATATTCTGCGGAAGTATCATTTTGGCCACCGGAATATCGGAACAGACCCCCGAAAGTTCCCCTTATTTTCAATTTCAAGAATTTTGGTGAGTTTCAGAAATTGCTCATCAGACCAGAAATGCATTATTTGGATGCGATTTTTGTTTTAGGCAGTTAAAACAGAACTGGAACCAGATAATAATCTGCAAATAAGGCTAACTTTCGGAGAGGGATGTTTTGACATTATTTATTTTGACGCCCAGCATCACCCGGTGGTGAAAACAACATTTTCTCCTATCTCGTGACTGGGACCAAAGTTGAATCTATGAATATACTTATGGGGGTAGTTTTTCAAGCGAAAATGTTTTGTATCATTTTTTTTGTTATCCGACACCACCTGGTGAATTTAAGTCAATTTCTGAAATGTTATTTTTTGAAATCAGCCATTTTTTAGAGATAACATAATCATCGTGTGTTTTAAAACACTCAGGTGCAGATACGTAATAGAACATCGCGAGCAGGTGGGGGTTAACTCGTAGACTCGATTTCCGGCAAGTAGTGACCATTCACCATTAAATCGCATTTTACGACGCTTAAACATTGATGACAAGACCAGTTATAAAGTATCGATAAACTTTAAGACACAATGACGTTTTGCGTTTTTTTTGAAAATTTTTATACTGTATTACAGTACTTATTTTTTGCAAATTTTTTTTAAATCACCAAACAAAACGTTTCATCCTGATCAAAAAAAAATTCTAAGATTTTTTTCCATTACACCAATGCCCTAAAATGATAACGTGACCGTATATTCAAGAAATAAGTTGGCCAAAATAGTACTGTTTTTTTTCAAAAAATTGCTTTAAAACACTTTTTGAAAAAGTGAAAGGGTCCTTAGACGTTTTTAAGACTTTTTACTTACACTAAAGTCCGAAAACGATCACGTACCTTCAAATTAAAAATAAGGTGGCCCAGTACCAAATAGTACTCAAATTACGCCGAAAATTTAGGACTAATAAACACATAATCTTAGAATTTGAACATAACGGCATTTTCCAAAAACGTCACGTGATCTCATTTTTCAAGAAATAAGGATTAATTTATGACATATTCCAAACCTTATTTTTGAATTATTCGTCACGTGATTAATTCGGACTTTCGTGTAATGAGAAGAAAGTCTAAAAGCGTCTGAAGTATCCCCAATGTTTTTTTATGTAATTTGAGAACTTTCGAAATTACCTTTATCGGTACAATGGTTTTTGATTAATCAATAATTACCGATTGAGTTTTTTTCATTTCAAGATTTTTGTTGTATTATTTTTGAAAATTGGCCTCGTTAAAATAGAGCATTTCTAGAAGTCAAAACTTCCGGAAAATTAATAACATGAGAATCAGGGAAAGGTTCGTGCGTAGCGTAGGCGTGACTCTGTCTCTCGTTTACCACAATAAATGATATTGAACAATATTTAAGATTCATTTCACTAGAGAATTTTGTAGAAAACATATAATAATTTTTAAATGAGGCTATAGAAAAACCCTTTGAAGTTAAACTTAACAGTAGTTTCAAAATATAAAAACGTTTAAATTCGTATGATTATTGCACTGTTGCCCGTCACTGGGTACATTTTCGCGATTTTTTTCTCATCCCCATAAATTGCCTTTTTGTTCATCGGAATTTTTTATTTTTATTTTAATTTTATTGCAAATTGGCTGAATATTATTTAAGCTATTGAAAAATGTTATGTTGATTAATGAAACTTTGCTTTATATGGCTCTTTATAAGAATGGTCACTAGTTGCCGGAAATCGAGTCTGGGTACAGATTCATGTCTAAAGTCTACGAGTTAAATACAAAATATATCATTAATTTAATACCATGGCATGACATGATAGCAGGGATGAGAATTTACAAAAAGTTCATATCCTCTTTGACGCATTATTCTGAGTGATAATTCAACCTCCGGATAATGTATCTAAAATACCGTATTTTGTAAATTTACAACGGTAGTGCTTCATGCTTGAAAAAACTTTTGCTTAGCGGTCCGTTTCCCACGTGTGAAATGATAATGTTTTCGATTTTTTATAAAAGCTCGAATCGGATCGAGTCAGATCGGATGACTTAACGTAAAATTTTTATTGTAAACTATATTATGATACAGTTTTTCGAGAGGACGTCAAAAATATAACAATCAGAATATCCTAATTATGAAATTTATACATGATATTTGAACTGTTTCCAATTTAATTTTTTTAAAGATTCCGAAAATATTGTAATTGAAATGTTTTTTGGTATTGATTTGTTTTTATGACGTTAAAAATATAAGATATATTTTAAATTTGCAAAAAAGTTCCTATCATTTTTCTGACGCTATTTTTAAAATAAATCTAATTAAAGTTCAGTCACGGAGTTCAAGCACAATTCTACATTCAAATTAGGTTTTTTATGTTCATAACGGTAATTCTTCGTGCTTGAAAAAACTTTTCGCTTCGCGGTCCATTTCTCACGTGTTTAATGATAATGTTTTCGACTTTTTTCTAAAAGCTTTCAAAATCGCCTCCAAAAGACAAAGAAATCATTGATAGCAAATATAATTGAGTAGCAAATAAGCTTTCCACCAAAGGCTTTTCTCCATAACTGGCCATTTCTTGTGGAAATTATTAGGAATATCCTCCGCCTACATTCGTGTGTATTTAAAAGCCAGTGATTGGAGCAAAAAGAAAAGCCTTGTGACTTTAGCTCTCAGAGAAAAAGGCTGTTATTAAGTTTTTATTTATTGCAAATTGAAGAAGTTTTATAAGGTAATTAATAAATAAAAATTTTTGTCCTTATTTTGTTTAGGAGAGAAAATAGTCTTAAAATTGTCGATTAATTTTGAAAGGTGGTAATAACGTTGAAGATTAACTTTTAATTAAGTGTTTCTGTGAACGAATAAATTGACCTTTTATGCACTCGGTCCTTCTAAAGAGATTGCGAATCTGTCTTTTTTTATCTTGAGACTTGATAAAATTATCTATAAATGGAAAGTACTTTAGTCATAGAGTGAGTGTAACACGTTTTTTCTCATCTCCATTTGATATCATTATTCTTTATGAAAGTTTACATTCAAATTTCAGGGTTATTATTTATTTATTTTGGTAGCCTTATTTTTTAAGTATTGTCGTTTTTTTATTTGGACATCGTTTATAGGGACATTACGAACAAAATTTGGTCTAAATCTACGTAATGTTGTACAACCTTGTGTTTTTACCACTTTCGTTTATAAGGGCTAAACGGGCAATCCTTCAAAGATTTTTCCTAATGTCAAATACCATAATAATGTAACGGCTATTAATATCTTGGTATTTTTAGAGCATAATGCTAACCGTCAAGAAAACGCGACAGAACTTGATTTTAATCACGCGGGCAGACCCCAGATAATTTAATGAATTTGAAGCGATAGCTGCATATTATATCAGTGCAGCATATCAGTGATATCACACCGGAAAGTCAAATTTAAGAAAGCGTATCCTTAAAAATAACTTTGTTTTGGGCTATCATAGATAGCCTATTTAAGAAAGCGCATCCTTTTCAGAAATATTCTGATATTTCTTAAATTTTCTAGATTTCTGATTATTTTGACTTTGGCGATAAGACTTTTTTCCAATATTTCCTGCAAAAATATATGATAAAAATTTAGGTACAATCTCGAGAATACAGAGTAAAATAAGTGAGTTTAAAAAATAAATTTCGTAATGTTATGAAAAACTATGTCAATCCATGGCCTGAGGCCGAGGTTGAAATATAGTTGAAAGCAACCTGAAATGTTTTTAGGGCGTTTCAGTGAAAATCAAGTCTGATTACTAAAGTAAAAATCCAGTCTGATTTTTAAAAAGAGTTACTAAATTTTCGATGGTTTATCTGCGATACAGATTCTGTATGTAGGACTTTCTTTATTTGGCAGATTTTCAGTTTACACTAGAGTTTGATAAGGTAATAAGACTAACGTGGAGCATGACATTCATGTTTCTGGCATGAAAATGAAAAAAATATTTATTTAAAATGATATCGAAATTTTGTGCCGAATTAGCTGTCCTTGATTTCTTCTGATCTATCAAGTTTTGAGCGTACATTGGTTAACCACTAATTTGGTTATAAAACTTTAGTGACCCAGTTAGTAGATCGTATATTCTAACTGGGTCATCGACTAGATATCCACTCTATACGAGAAAAAAATATTTTTTGTTGGACCAGAAATCTATAATGTATATNGAAGTAGATTGTTAAATTATGATTTGGTCTAGTACATTGGTACTACTTAACGTACATAATGTACTAGACCAAACCAGAATTTAACAATCTACTTCCTAAGGGGATATGGATAATACCGGCAAATTATCTTTCTGATACCATTTTTACTCGTAAACCTAGACTTTGCCGATTGGTAAATTTTCGAAGTATGCTGTTTTATTTCATGAACAGCTTTTTTGTTGGGTCGAAATAACGAAACTTAAAAATTGTCATCAGGTTATCGACAGGACAAAAAACTTTCATTTTTTTCGAATGATTATTTAATTTTAATCAATTTTAATAGAAAACCGTAATTTATTTTGGGTTGATAGTAAAAATTTTACTGTAAAATGTATAAATGTAAGATTTTGAGTTTTAATCGGCGATAACAAGAGTTCTAGATTATGAAACTTAAAGATATTTTGGAAATCAGATGATTAAGATTGATTCCTTTACAATGATATAAACTTTATTTCATTGTATAGATGTATTAAAATACAAATTATCCATGCAACTTTAAAATTTCTGAATTCTGTTTTTTTTTAGAATATGAATCGTATCATATGCGGGTCTTTTTTCCCGCATTTGACGAACTTAATATACAACACAATAAAATTTATTTAGCTTTTTATTATGGAAGTTTATATCTGACCATTGCGTCTGAAGCTCGCTAAATTTCGAATTGTAGAAGTTTTATTTTAGGCTGTTCAAAATTTTCATTTATACATTTTACTCTGTATAAATTTAACTATCCCATTTATTTCATATCGAGCTTCCGGAAGTATTGATGAGGCACTCAAAAATCGTCTTAACCCCCTCACACCCTTTGACTATCTAAAGGCAAAAAAATTTTCGGGAGCCAAAACGGCGCAGTAATAACATTGTCACAGACCTACAATTCGAATATGTCAAAGAATTTGCAATTTTATTTCCAAAAATATTGTTAAAAATTTTATACGATGAGCCGTTCGAAAGTTATTTTTTTCTACTTTTTTTTAGGATTTTCGTCAAAATTTCTTAAAAAATTAATTGTGTGAAAACGATACGTAATATCGAAATTCNAATTTGAAACTTATATGTTATTGTAAAAAATGTATGGTTTTTCCAGAAATACAAGGTGAGTGAACCTATCTTTTCTCTCGCAGTTATCTAGTTTACAAACTTCGAAATTTAAAAATGTTACGTGTTGTTCACTTAATTTTATCCTTGATCTCAATCAGTGACAAATAAGTAAATTGATATCTTTCCCAGTTTTCTCGTGATAAGCGCTCAAAGTATTGCCTTTACATAGGCTTTTGGGTGTGAGGCGAAGTTCTCGTTTCTGGGTGTGAGGAGGTTAAAACACCTTTTTGAGACTTCATATTTTCTCTATTTCTCGTATTTTGTACAATGAAATTAGTTTAATTTGGAGATTGATCAGTCAGAACCAAAAAAAATATTTTTTCAGAAGTGAGCGTATTGGCACAGATCTCGGTTGAGAGTTGTTTTGAATAGCTTCGTCCACGGCACGGTGCTTTTTTTGAGGGTGAACAGGGAACTTGGGATTCCTATGATGGATTAAAATAAAAAAATAGCGGAAAAGAATCAGCTCGCGAAAAAAAAATTTTGCTCGACCATTTTTTTTGAAATACTGCTCTGTGATTGAAAATTTTCATTTTTCTGTGATTTTTCCTGTGATTTGAAAAGTTTAATTTGCAATTTTGAAAGGTTAGAAAAACAATTTTTCCAATTTTTTTTATCAAAATGCTTAGAATCTTGCAAGGAATACGTTGGTTGCCATGGTTAAGCGTCAATAATTCCAAAAAAGGCTTCGAGCAAAAATAAAATTGCGAATGATTTCTTACCGCTATTTTTTATTTTAATCCATCATAGGAATCCCAAGTTCCCTGTTCACCCTCAAAAAAAGCACCGTGCACGGGTGAACATAAGCTATTTTCGTCATTAAATCCATAAAAAAATTACAGTAGTTCATCGTTAAATCTTTAAAAATAAGTACTAAGGTACTTTACTATGTCATGAAGCGAAATTATGTAATCATCATCACCTCTCATCGCTGGCAACATAGTGAAAACACGCATGGTCTACGTAGGTGGGCTCTGATATTTTTTTGTTTTCAAACGGTAACTATTTTTCGGCTCATTTCAATCAAAACTGAATTAAAGAAATATTGAAAAATTCAAACCATAATATTTAATTTAAAAATTCTAGAATGACTGCCTTTATCCGGAAGAGTCAGCTTATTGGAAAACGTATTCTTGCTAAACCAGGTAAGCATCCAGAGAAAATTATTTTTTTACTGTTTTTGGGGGAAATTTTTCGGCCTAAGGAACATTTTCGATTTTTTATAACTGGAAATTTTACAAAAAATGCCAACAAATAACTGATGGGAATCACATTTGTGACTCTTTCGAGATTATTAAAGTTTATAGAGAAGTATTATTTTAAATTGACATTTTACAATAAAATACAACATACGATAAAAGTACACGAAAAGTATACATTTACGAAATTTTTGGTGTCACTAAATTTTAGTAAATACACTATCAAAAAGAATTATTTTTCGAAAAAACTAGACGAGTGATTAACTCGTAGACTTTAGACATGAATCTGTACCCAGACTCAATTCTGACGACGCGTCGCCATTCTTATAAATCGAGCCATATAAGCAAAGTTTCATATATCAACATTTCATTTCATAGCTTAAAATAATATTGCAGGCTGGAGCCAATTTGCTATACATTTGAAAAAAGAAAAAAATTAAACGAATTAAAAAGCATTTAATGAGGATAAGAAAACAAAAAGTTGCGAAAATTTCCTCCAGTTACACACAAAAGTGCAATAATAAGATTAAATTAAACCTTAATTTATATTGGAAACTACCGCATATAAAATTTCAAATGATTTTCTATCGCTCTGTCTAAAAATAATTATATGTTTTTACAAAATGCTGAAGTAAAATGACTCTTAAATTGTTGTAGAATATTTATTTCTCGTGATAAGAAAGATTAACTTTCATCTTTCTGCGCCTACGCATTCTTATGTGATCAGTATTTCGGAAGTTTTTACTTCTAGAAATGCTCTATTTAAATCGAAGGCCATACTGTAATGCAATAAAAGTCTTTAAAATTCGTTACGATTCTTTTAAGGGGGCCTTCCACGTGATTTGAGTACTTTTGAAAAAAAGGCATGTAGTACGATATACAGTAATTTGAAAAAGTACTCAAATTACGTCAAAAAAATTCCAGGGTCAACTTCAAACGATTTTAAGACTTTTTTCTCATTACACAATAGTCAGAATAAAATCACGTGACCAAATAATACAAAAATAAGGTTTGAAATATGTCATAAATAAATCCTTATTTGTTGAAAAATATGATCACGTGACCTTTTTCGAAAATATCATTATGTTCAAAACTTTTAAATTAGGTGTTTATTAGCCCACAAATTTTTCGGCGTAATTTGAGTACTATTTGTGTACTTGAACAAAAACCTTATTACTTAATTTGAAGGTCACGTGATTGTTTTTGGACATTGGTGTAATAGAAAAAAGTCTTAAACACTCCTAAAAAACATCTTCACTTATTTCAACATCCAAAAACATTTTCACTGATTTCAACAAAGTGATTTAAGCATTTTTTGAAAAAAAACCAGTACTTATTTGACCGACCTTATATCTTGAATATACGGCACACGTGATCATTTTTGGTTCTGGTAGTGTGAAAAAGGTTCTGTAGAATTTAGTTTTTGATTACAATGAAGTTTTATGAGTGATTCGAAAATTTTTTGAACAAATAAGTACTGTATACAGTTAAAATTTTCAAAAAAAACACACATACGTCATTTTGTTTTAAGTTTATTGTTACTTTATAACTGATCTTGTCACTAATGATTAACGTTCGTAAGATTAAATGGTGAATGGCGACGCGTCGTCAAGACATCGAGTTCGATGTTAGAAAAAGAATATGAGATCATTTTTATTAGGCAATAGTAGCCCTCTAAATTGCCAAATCAAAATTAGCCATAAGTGCGAAAATTGTCACTCACAAATGTTCTATATTTTTTCTCTCAATCTGATCATTTGAGTGAAATCGAAACCTTGCCAATTATATTTGATATGTTTTATTTTCTCATAGATTGTATTTGACGTTTCGGCTTATCAGCCAGTTTCAGTGTGATCGCTAAGGCTCGATTTGATTTTTCTCACTTAAAATTGCTGATAAACCGAAATGTCAAATAAAATACTATCTTTGTCAGAGATTATATGAATCATATAATATGATAGAATAAAAAACAAAGAGTGTACATGTAAATTTTTCGATATTTTTCTAGAAGCAGCAAAAAACGTTGATTTAAATCATCGGGCCTAAAAAGTAAAATTTAAATTAACTTATTTATTTTTTAGTTCGAAGATATGAATCTTTCCTCGCAAAACTCATGGGAATTCAAGCAGTAGCTCCTGAAGTTGGAACTCCCCTCATTTTTGGTTATGGTCTTTTCATATATGGCTCCGTTTTCTACGGCATTAACAACCTTTCAGAAAATTAGTAGGGAAATTGTTCAATGTAAAATTTCTATATATTATAAACAGGGAAATCTAAATACACTCACTATGCTCTGCCTTTTTTTCATAAACTACTGTGATTTAGCTTTTTAGCAGATTTTATTACATTATTTAATCAACAATTTTGCAATGCACTCGTTCAACTTTGGTGCATAATTACTAATAATTAATTAGGTATAATTAACTTGTAAACTGTTTCGTAAAAATCTCACAAAATAATGCTTATAACCATTCAAAATGGAAAAAACCCGAAAATACATTGGAATGTGGAAATTTTGTAATAAAATCTGACATATTCATAAATACGCTGATTTTGAAGTATAAATGTGAAATTTTATTTTATATTTTCATCTTGAAATTGGCGTCCTTCTTCATGTGACTGTATAGTCCCTTCAATATTTTAACAAGAAAAAGCTTCCGATTTCATTAAAATTCCTTATAAATGTAGTTAACTCCACGGCTGAAATTGCTCAATGTTTGCAAACAGACCAACTTTTTGGCAATTTAAGGGGGGAATGTTCTATTGGAAATATTGTCTTAAAATTTTGGACAAGATTTATTCGACGAAAAAATCACGATGGTGGTAGTCTCTCATCTGGGAGACTTCAAAGACCGAAAATGGAAATTTATTTTTTATGCTAGCTACAGATTCGATCACTTAAATTATTTTTGCAAAAATATAAGCTTTCATAAAGTAACTTTTGTTAACAGTATAAAAAAAAATTTGTGTAGTTAGTGAGTCGAATTAGTCTAATCTAAATCTTTTCAAATGAGGTGTACTTATTTAAAGGCCTGGAGCTAAATTGCCAACTTCTAGGTACCAACTGCTTTCAAATCTGCTAACGCGTATCAAATATGTTAAATTTTTCATATAATTTGATTTTATGAAATATTCGTACATCTGGATCAAATAGTTTGATTTGGCATCAAAAGACACCAAAGCCCAATATGTCAAAGAGATCTATTATTTTACTCTTAACGTTCAATAAATTTGAAGAAAGATATGTTTGTTGTTATTTAGTCGTTTTATGCAGGATTCGAGCACTTTATTGGATAGTCTGTTATATGTGGAAAATTTTGAAATTATTTTTGCGGACTGAGATTGACCTTGTGAATTTTTATCACCAAAATATTAGACCAATATATTGTATGAGAAACCTCAATTTTTTCGCATCGATTTTTAATATAAAAACATCTGAATTTTTCACAGGGTTAAAATCCTCACTCTTGTCAAATGTGTCTATATGGACAAAACGTAAAAAATTAAATCGATTCGATTTTTTCAAAAATTACCCAAAAACTGGGTTTTAGTTTAACCTATTCAGCGCCAATTATTTAAAGCATAGTCTATGCTGCATAGAAGTCCTCAATTAGAAGAATTTTTATATAGACAAAACGACACGTAACTCTTGTCAAATGTGTCTATAAGGACAAAAAAGTATATTTGAATAAAAAATTTACAGAAAAAAATAAAAAAATTTCTTTAAAAAAAATGACCCAAAATTTGTTTTATTTTAAGCTCTTGAGCGCCGATTATTCAAAACATTATGGCTCATAATTTATGGGGCAATTTTTATACGGGCAAAACGACGAAAATAATAATTTGTCCTTATAGGCACATTGGAACTGTCAAATTGTCATAATTAATTTTCGATAAATTCGCAAAAATGTTCATTGTTTTTCTATTCAATTTTGTAATTTTCAAAAAAGTTTTGGCTAATTTTTTTTTATTGGAAGCCAGAGTTGAGAATAAATAGTTGGTCATTAAGATGGTAGCTGTCGAAATTTTGAACTATTGTACCAGGAGTATAACTTATACTGTATAAGTTAACCACCAGCCTGGGATCAGCTTGTCTAGAGACATAATTTTTGGTAAACCGTTCACCGGTGATTGAGGGTTCAAACCGGTAAAATTGGTTTCCCACAGAATCTAAGACAAAAAGTTTCGATAACCATTATAACATTTTCCGAGTACTTGCGGACGCATATTTCCTGTTAGTTTATCAGATTTATTGCTTAAATTCAAATCACCACCATCCTCATTTTCATACAAATTGTCACATGTGATATTATTTTTTACCTCAAGAGGAGAAATCAGATAATAATTTTGAAACAGATTGAAGTGGGTAGAAAAACACTCTAGCAGGCTTATTTCGTTGTATCTGGGCATATCCCCTCAAGGCTAGTTGTTGTGAAAAACATTTTGGCGTTATAAGCACACGGGAATTTAAACTTTTGACAGCAAAGAATAGGTCTTCATTATTTTTAGGCAGAAATTAATTTTTATTGTTAATAATTGACTTTCAAAACTTTGACTTATGTTTTTAGCTCTTCACTATAAATTTTGAATTTAAAAAAAAAATGAAAAAAGATATTGACAATAGAGCACAATTTAGGCTTCCTTAAAAACTTATTGTAAAGGGAGCTTACTTTGTGTAATTTTTTATTTCTCAAATTTTAGCAACAACTAATTTATTGTCTTTTATTAATCAATTTTGTGGTCAAGTCGATGCAACCACCGAAATTTTAGCAAGTCGATAATCATGTTTTTGGCATGGAGTGAATCAAGGTCAAATATCTTGGATTTTTAAAAAATATCCCTGTCGGTAATAATATGGACAAATTTCCCAGTGCTTGCCCTTTCATGCTTTCTGTGGATATATCAGATTTGATTGTCGAAAATCACTCGCAGTATTTGGGCATGTCCCTGCAAGGTCATCTGTTGTGAAAACCTTTTGGCGTTATAACTTATAAGCTCACATAAATGTTAACTTTGTACATTGTACAGTACGAAATATATATTTAAACAATTAACGAATTTTTTAGACAAATAGACATGGGGGATTTTGTGTGCTGGAATTAAAATAGGGGATCTTTTTACCCGCTTTGACGATTTGAAATAGGGAATTTCAAAACTCAAAAATGGGTATCGATGTTTTTAAGCTATGTTGTAGAGAAATTTTTTTCAAAAAAAAAGATTTTAAGGTCAAATTTTCGAAGATTTTCAAAGGGTGCAAAACTCAGTTCTAGCGACCACGTATGGAAAGCTAGAGCGCTAATTTTAATGGCAAGTGAAAATAAAGCGTTTTTAAGCTATTTGAAGGATTGGGTCGGCGACCATGTGGCCGACCTTAAATAAGCGTCAAGTTCAAGGTCAATTTCAAGTTCATCGTAGAGAAGTACTCTTGAAAGAACCGGAAGGGTCGACTTTCTGATAAACGATTAGCAACTATGGGTCAATCACGTACTGAAGGTAGCTAGAGCGCAAAAACATGGTCCAATTTTTGAGATTTCACAGGGGATGCTGAAGCCAGTTTTTGCGCTCTAGCGATCTTTGATCAATGAACTTGAATTTTACCTTGAACTTTGACCGCTTATTTAAGGTCGACCACATGGTCTCCGACCCTGATCCTAAAAAACGCTTAATTTTTACGTGCCATAAAAATTAGCGCTCTAGCTCTTCATACGGGGTCGCTAGAACTGGGTTTAGCACCCCTTGTAAAATCTCAAAAATTTGACTTTAAAATCATTTTTTTTTGGAAAAATTCCTTAAACGAAAAAAATCCTTGGTCTTAAAATGATCAGAAAAAAATTCTCTACAACATACCAGGCAGCTTAAAAACATCGATACCCATTTTTGAGTATCGTCTTTAAAAAAAGTGTTTTTTTGGCATTTTTTATCAGAAAGACCTAAATTTTTGGGATTACAAGACCATCAACGATTGATCTTTTGGTAAGAAAAATTTTAAAAAAAAATGTTAGGTTAGCTGTTCTAGAAATCAGAAATACTGTGTTTTTAACCAAATTATATTTTAAAAACTTTTTTTTAATTTTATATAAAATTTTATAAAACTTTATCAAAAATTTACAAAAAATATGTCCTTCAATCTCTGTAATATTTATTTTTCGTCTATTATTCTAGAAAATTTGATATTCGTGAAACCGAAAGTGAATTTTTTGAATTTTAGGAAATTTTTCTTTTTGAAACATCTCCAAAGTAAGGTCAAAAGAAAGATCTTGTGCTACTGAACAAAACATCCAAAATACAAAAATCCGGTCAAAATTTAATTTTCCAGCATTCAAATAAATCTGGAATTTTCGAATTATCACATTGCATGCATTTTGAATACACCCAACCTTCTAAAAAAGCCAAAAGAAAAATGCGAGAAAACATAACCGTAACGGTTAAACCGTTACCTATTTGGGCATGTCCCTGCAAGGTCCTTTGATGTGAAAACCTTTTGGTATTATAACTTATAAGTTACAAATAATATTTTCAAAGAATTAAGAAATTTTTCAGACAAAAAACAGGAGGGGGGATTATTGTTTGGTGGTTGGAAAATCACCACTATTCTCATTTTATTTCGCTTATTTTGTATTTGGGCATGTCCCTGCAAGGTAATTTGTTGTGAAAAACGTTTTGACGTTATAAGCTTACAGGAATGTGAACTTTTAATATTAAAAATAATATCTTTGAACAATCTACGTATTGTTTTAAAGAAAAGAAGGAGAAATTGTTTTGTGGCGTGAATCAGCACCATGTGTTTTTCTTATTCTAACAATTTTTCATTGACACTAAGCCAAATCGTCTAGCAATAAATTATCGCCTTTTCTGGGTTCGTTTTTGATGCATTTAGGTCACATTTGAATCGAAAAATACTTAAAAGTTCGTATAAATTATAATTAATGTTTGTCTTAATTAAGAAGAGTCATCGATTTGGAAAACGAATTCTGACACTTACAGGTAAACACCAGAGAAGACATTTTAAGATGAAAAAGTTTTTCTAAAATTGACCAAGAAGATCCACTTCTTCCAAATAAATGTTAAATAAGAAAATTGTTAGATATAATAACGTTTTGGAAACATCTCGTCTGAGCTAGATGATATTTTTATGTTTGTTTGTTTAGTAAAAATAAGTTTATTCTGAAATAAGACATACTCTGGACAGCTGCATACTGGGTAAAGGTCCATATACTTGATTGCTCAATAAACTTTCACACAAATTTAAATGGGCTATATATATGATTTAGCCTATATATATGATTTAGCCTATATATATCATATAGCCTATATCACCACTAAGGCATGTCTTAATTCAGAATAAACTTATTTTCACTAAGCAAACAAACATAGAAATATCATCTAGCTCAGACGAGATGTTTCCAAACACGTTATTCTATCTAACAATTTTCTTGCAGTAAGAATCTTACTGTAAGATGCCTGATGCAAATGATGTCAAATGCGTGGAGATGATTGGCTGAGTTAACCTCTTATTTTTTAAGCATATAAGTTTCAGCCAATCAGCTGACTGCATCATTTCCGCAAAAGTTTAGCAACATTTGAATTGAGCTTCACGACCGCATTTAGTGTGGAGAACCATATCTTTAAAACTACTTGACTGGACTAAAAATAATTTCAATATTCATTTTTTATCAACATCCAAATTTTTTTCGTTCACAATTTCAATAATTTAAATACCGGTATAGCAAAGTGACCGGTATTTCCGGTATTAATTCGAAATTTATTTTTGAATACAATTCAGAATTGTTAATTCTACAAAATAACAGATTTTATAGCTAATTCTTAAATTCAGCACGACGGAATGAGTCCTTCCTTGGAAAAATTATGGGCTTGACAGTCGAAAATGAAATTGGCACTCCTCTAATCTTGGTTTACAGCATTTTTATTTATGGGACAGTTTTTGTTGGTATCAACAACTTGCCGGACAATAATTAATCTGTGTATCTACGATGAAATTCTCTAATACATTTATTAGTCCTTCAATAAATTTGAAGCATAATTTATGCTGCACAATTTGGATATTTGAGATGATATCAATCTAAAGTTTGTTTTCCATGAAAAAAAAGGACATTACAAATTGTAATTTACAATGTAATGATTACGTACATACTCCAGAACATTAAAAAAGGTCATCACAAAAAATAAAATTATGCCAGGTTAAAATTTTCGCCACAACAAATAAAAGTAATGTTTTAGCTAGCGAGGGACACTATAAAATGTTATTGATCATACAAACGCTGATTGACTCTGACGAGAGAACAACATCATTTGAAGACTATTAAACACGAGCCGACCAAAATGCGGTCAATCAGTTACATTTAATAGCTAAAACATAAACACTGGATTCTAAAGGACTACAACGCACGACTGGTCTTGTCATAATTCGATTTTTGAAAATTCCTGTATTTTTAATTGAGGAAGAACGAGAATTTTGAGTCAAACAAGGCGAATTAATTCGGCTTTTAAAAACAACTAATCTGATTTTGTTTTGAGGTAGCTCAAACTGAGCACAAATATCTAATGAATAATTAAATAAAAAAAAATGATGATTTTTTTCTTAGATTACTGAAACTGTTTAATTATCAGTCTTTGTTAAAAAATGGAAACAATGGTCTGATTCGAACCATTTTATT
>SCLH01000366.1:14255-28825 GCA_004367855.1 Oikopleura vanhoeffeni | reverse complement strand
GTTTTCAAAAGCCGAATTAATTTGGATTAATTCGCCGCGTTTGACTCAAAATGCTCGTTATTCCTCGATTAAAGATAGCTCGTTATTCCTCGATTAAAAATAGCATATCCCCTATTCACACTTTTGTTAATATCTCGGCCCTGATTAGGAAAAGTAGTGTGTTTTTAAGTAGTAGGGCCGGGATATTAACAAAAGTGTGAATATATTGCATACGAACTACTTAATTGGAGCCTAAAAAATTGTTTGTTTCGAGCGTACGCTTTAGGAGTTAATAATCTTTAATTTTAGTTTTGCATCTGCCAGAAAATTTGGAGAAAGTACAACTTGAGTTTGTGGGTTTTCGAAACATTTTTCTGGTTTTGTTTTATTTCTCGACCGATGAAAACAGTGAGGCAAACCATAAAACTCAGGATGTATGTTTGATATTCTGAATTTTTCGAAACCTTTAATAAATAAAGAAAAATATAATTCAGATCGATAGCTACTATCCAACCACACTACAAATAAAATATTTCAAAAGTCTCTAGTCTGCTAGTAAAAATTTCACAATGACATTGAGTAGGTCGATTGAAATTCAGAAAATATGAGACTGTTTACTCTCTTACGCGAAGTGGTACGTAATAATAACACCTTTATTTTCGAAATGGACATTTCCGTAAAGGCCTTTATTTTTCAAAGTTGAAAACAGCTATAAAAATATTGATCCGAATCGATCCGAAATATTTGATCCGAATTAAAGTTTAGTGAGACTTCGCAAATTGCGAATCGCAATATGCGGAAAATTTACAACCTTGTATTAAAAAATCAGTCATTATTGAATTTTCCAGTCGGAACAGAATAGGTATTGATAAAAAAATAAGACTTGGGATCGGAACGGGATCGAAATCTAAACAAATTTGACTTGGAATCGTGATTTGAATTCATCACGACTCATAAAACTTTCATATTGTATTGTAGAGTTCTGAATCGATATGATCTCGAGTCCCATTTATTATAAAATTTATTATAAAATTGACCCCGCAAAAAAGTTATTCATCGCTAGAAAGTGAAATACCGAAAAGTTGTTGGACAGTCAACATAGTGGTTAGATACAATGGTTGACCCGAGAAAGCACTTGAATAAAATATCTAGATAGAGGCCTGGTTTAATCATACATATCCCCCTTTTACACTTTTTTAGTTTGAATTTGCATTTATTATTAATGTCTAATGATATATTAAGAAAAACAATATTTATACAGAGTTAAAAACTTAAATATGTGAACACTGTAACAGATGTTGAAATACAGCGTATCCGGAATATCCCAGCCCTGTATAGTAAACATAGTGTGTTTTTTAGTGGTAAGGCCGGGATATTCCAGCTGGTGTGAAAGGGGAATATAAGATGAAATTTTGTAGGAGTGAACATCCGCGAGCCGCAGAAAAGACCATTTATGGCCTGTTCCCAAAAAAGACTATTTGCAGATATTGAAGTGAACTGTCTAAATAAAAGTGCTAAGTTTAACAGCACACTGCAAGTGTACTGACTGCTCGTAGTTAATCTTTGCCCGTCATTTCTGCATCGCGAGTTTTCACTCCTCTATTTTCCAATACATCCAATCAGTTTTGATAAAATTTAATAAAGATGGCCCAGAGCAGAGTTCGTTATTTGAACCTTATTAAAATCTGCAAGTCTAAAATAAAGACACTTAACTCCCACAGTCTTTTTACGGTCACGCGTGACCCGTTTAATCGCAATTTAGGACCCTTAACATTCATTATGAAATATTTACAAAGTAATTGATCGACTATTTAAAATAATTGACGTTTGTGCGTTTTTTTCTAGAAATTTTTACTGTATTACAGTACTTATTTTTGCAAAAAAATTTAACCATCAAAAAAACTTGAGCAGAATCAGAAAAAAATTCTAAGACTTTTTCCATTACACCAAAGACCAAAAACGATCATGTGACTTTTAAATCAAGAAATAAGGTTTTGGGTTAAGTACATAAATAGTAGCCAGATTTAGCCGAAAAATTTTGTTGGGTATGAACACCTAATTTAAGAGTTTTGAGCATAATGATTTCTTCCAAATGGTCACGTGATCTTATTTTTCAAGAAATAAGGATAAATATATATGACATATTTTAGACCTTATTTCTGAATTATTTCGTCACGGGATTTCATTCGGACTGTACCGTAAATGGAAAAACGTCTTGAAAACGTTTGAAGTTGACCCTGGAATTTTTTTGGCGTGATTGGAGTACTTTTTCAAAATACCGTATATTGTTTTACGTATATCAAATTACCGTAACTTCAAAGTTCATCGTAAAGACTCATAAGTACCCTCAAAGAATCAAAAGAGTCGACTTTCTGATGAAAATATTAGCAACTATGGGTCAATATGTACTGAAAGGTCGCCAGAGAGCAACAATCTTCTTGTGAAATCTCAGAAATTTGACTATTTTTTTGCTCTCTAGTAACCGTTCAGTACATAATTCACCCATAGTTGCTAATATTTTTATTAGAAAATGACCTCTCCGATTCTTTTGAGGGTACTTACAAGCTTCTACGATGAACTTGAAATTGACCTTGAACCTTGTCATAAAAAAATAGTTCTTTTTAATTTTTAAGGAGCTGATTTTAAATTTTTTAATCAAAACATGCAATTTTTTGCAGTTTCAGCACCCAAATTGGTGCCGGTTTAATACTGCAAATTTTAAAATGTCAAATTTAGCCTCAATGCGTATCAATTATGCCCTTAATTGTGTGAATCGTGCTAAAAGAGAGATTTTATATTTTCTTATCACCATTTGATGCCTTTAAATTACTTTTTTCACATTTTGTTTTGATACGATTGTAGGAAATTATCAGAATTACCATATGATCAAGTGAAAAATATATGTTGATAATGAACCGAAGGTTATACGCTAGATTTAAACACCACGGTCACGCGTGACCGTGAAAAGACTGTGAGTCCAAAAGTTGTTCCGGATTGTAGGAGTTAAAAATACGAAATCACTTTTGTTATTATTTCGACGTACTAAGTTATCTAGGTGTCAAGAAGGAATTTGAAGGTTTTGAAAAATGTACACATATGTATAAAATTACTCTAAGTTAACTTACATTGTAAACTTTCGGCATTTTTTCTCTATTCAAAATATAAAAATAAGAAAAAAAAAGTAATTTTACATCTTATTTCGATGAGAGCAAAATTATAACTGATTTTAGTTTTGAAGTTTTTTGGAAAGAATAAAACGTAGGTTGATTGTTTGTCTTTTCAACCTACAGGGAAAAAAATTCGGTACTAAGAGCCTAAAAATCAAGATTTTAAGATAAAAATTATTTGTTTTGATTATAATCTTTGATGCAAATCGCCATTCGGTATACTCATTTTCAATTTACTCAAATACCGCATGGTAGAAATTGTGATTTCTATTTTGAATTCGCATTGAAAAACTAATAAAATAGAGTTGGTAACCGAGTCAATTTTTGAAAAAAAAATATAAAATTTTTTTATGAATTTTTGCCGAACTCAAACTTTGAGCGCTTCTAAGAAAAAAGTGAGAGATGGTATCAAAAATTTTTCGAAATTAAAGTGTTCTCTGAAATGTCAATTAAATCTAATACATAGGAAAATAAAAAATGATATACAAACATGGTGGCGATGTTTTTTTGGCAAGATGTGCCAAATTTTCGATTTTTTCAAATTTCTAGAGTTGAAATTTTTTTTTTTCAAATCTTTTAAATTTAAATAACGACATAAATAGAGTGAACTTTTTCGAGAAATTTCATTTTCTTGCCAATATTAGTTAGTCCAGGGATGTTTTTGAATTGTTGAAAACTCTTTTTTTAAATCGTTATATAAGTGAGTTCATAAAATTTGGGAGATTAAAAGTGTATTCAACCGAAAGTTGAGATTACGGTGGTTTTTTTGATATCAGTTACAAGTCTGTGCGATTATGTTGTGTCTCCAGCGCGCCCTCGAAAACACCCTTTATACCGTCGGGTACCCCTTAAGTCGTTTTTTTTTTGTAAATAAGCATCGCATATAGCTGTTCGCATGTAGTTATGCAAAGAACACAACGCAGTCGTTATAATGACAAATGAGTGGTTTTTATTCAGTCTACTGTTGGATTTTCATAAAATTTAGTACTTTGCAAAATGTGGAAGATCGAGCCTAGTCAAAAAATGAAAATTATCAGATCATCTTAAAACTGCCTGTAATATATGCAGAATTTTCTAGCAAACAAAAGTTCTAACATGAACTTTTTTCAATTTTAACTCCTAGGTGTCTGAATTGGCGTTTTTCGTTTTTTATTGACTTTGGTGCAAAATTGGACACTTTGACGACCGAGAATTTTTTAATCATGTAAAGTTGAAAAAATGTTTTTTCTTGAAAAACGATGCTTCGAAGCAATATCAAGAATAAACGAAGCATTATTCATACTTATTTATTGTCAGGATAACTGTCGCGTTATTCAGTGACTGTCGCGTTATTCAGAAAAAAAAAATTGAGCATACCAAAAAATAAATTGTGAATATCAAAATTCGAATATTCCAATAATTTGAAAAAAATTATCTTTTGATTAAAATATTTAACAAAATAAACTTTAATTTCAATGAACTTTGAATTTGAAACTTTATGTCATAAAATTTCTGTAAAAACTTGAAATTTTGATAAAGACTGTGCACCATTCTTTCAAAAATTATCGACTTTCGAAATTGGCTAGTGAAAATTACAAACAAGAGGATAAAACTAATCTAAAAACGACTCCCTGTTTATAAAATTAATATATTTTTTTATGAAACATTTCAAAGTATTACAAAAAGTATTGTTATATTGCAAATGATGGTTTTCATTTTTCTCGATTTTTATAAAAATAAAATTACCTTCTGATTGTTTATTGGTACACTTAAGGGGGTGGGTGTCGATTTGGTACCTTTCAATCACGCCTCAGATCAAATCTAGGGCAGTTGTTAAAATTCTGAGGATACTTGTTTGTAGATTAGCTATTCATATAGCCTTCGTCTAACGATTACACATCTCAAAGTCAACCTTTACATCACACCACCAGGTGGTGAGTCTATTCTAGAGCACTAAACGGTTTTTTTCAAAATATATCTTCTTTTAGACCCCACATACAAAGCGTCTGAAAATTTACACAGGTACGGGAAGAGTGAGGTTACTAATATGTTAAAGCCATTTTTTTGAATTTCGCTCTTGAATTTTCTAGAATCACTTTTGAACGCCGATTTTTACAATTTTTCGTCTTCAAAGTGATACTTCTCCTAGACGGATGTTCAGAATAAGACCGTTTTTTCGACTTAGGTAGATGAATATAGTGTCGTCAATATGTTTGGCTCAGATTTTTGAATTTCACCCTAGATTCTAGAAATATGACTATAAGTAAACCGGAAATGAAAAGTTCGAAAAAAAAGTTCGTCTGATCGAAACAAAAGTACCAGCAAATTGAAGCTGAGATTTCACTGATCAAAAAGTTGGCTTACAGCTAATCAATATTTCAACCAATCAGCGTCAAATTCGAAATCAGGTTTAACATTTTGGCTTAAAAATAATTGAAATTTCTAGAATTCGATTAAGACATTTCCGATAATTTAATTGTCATGCATCGTTTTCGGTGGGTCATATTCACCAATAAAAAATGTTCAAATCATGGTGGAATAACGGTTTTCTGCGGGTTAAAGCAAAAAAATATTCGAATTTTGAAAATTCTAGATTTTGTTCTAGATTGTTTTGAAAAAAATAATTGCCACCATGAGATTCCTTGGGTCAACTTTAGTCATAACCGATATTAATTTATTATAAATTAATCCTATAAAGGGCTAAAAAAACGACACCCACCCCCTTAAATGTGTGTGTGGTGAAAGACCTTTTTTACCAATAAATTTTTGCATGCTCATTTATGCAACGATAACGAAACTTTTTCGTATGTGCGGATGTGGCTTGCGCAATTTGATTACTCCGCGTGCTGCGGTAAGGCTTTTTGATGCTTTTAAGATTTTGAATGACATAATTCGCATTGAAATTCAATAATTGAATGAGCTTGCTTTCCATATAATTTTAATTTCATGTCGTTAAATAGGCATTCAGAGTTTGGAAGTTGTGTGTTTACAATGCGCGTCACTCATTGGCCGATTATAGCAAACACAATACCTCTGCTCACGCTTGAAATTTTCGTGAATTCAACAAAGACCTATTTGTTTTGTATAATACGACACGCACGATTTGAAATAAGGAATTTCAAAAGTCAAAAATGGGAATCAATCTTTTTAAAGCTAACTTGTAAAGGATTTTTTTTGGTCATTTTAAGAGGAAGGATTTTTTTCGTTTTCAGAATTTTTTCCAAAAAAATATGATTTTAAGGTAAAATTTTCATGACCAACTTTAGTCAGCTGTAAAAGTAGCAAATAAGGAGCTGGCGCACTTTTTTTTCTGCAATCAGGAGAAAAAGGTGATAAAATTTCAAGTTTGTCGATTAAGGGCACAATGACCACCTGGTCGACCACAATGACCGGTCAAAGTTGAAGGTCAATCGCAAGGTCATCGAATTCGTATGGAAGACTCACCAAAATGATCTCCGTGGCCAACTTTCTTATAAACGTATTATGAACCATAGGTGAATTATGTACGCTCATGGTGCTAGAGAGCAAAATACATTGATATGATTTGAGATTCCTCTCAAATAATGAAAATATATTTTGCTCTTTAGCACCCTTAGAATACATAATTAACAAAAAAATCATAATTTAAAAATTCATAGAATTGAATTTGCTGTTATTAAACGCTTTTCTTATAATAAGTACTTGAAAATCGAAAAACCTCAAAAAACACAAAATTTGTTTTGTTGTTATTTGGGTGTTTTTAGGCTTATTAAACATATACGATTAATTTGTGCATTTTAAGGGTATCCCTGCCCCTAATTTGACATATTCTCGATNTGTGTTTTAAAATATAGACAGAAATATCGAAAATGTCTGTACCAGGGGCGAAATAATGTGGTGTTTGAGCACTTTAAAAGCATTATATTGCCATTTTAAAAAAATCTAGTTGAAGATAATTGTTTGAACTATGTTCCCAAGCCTTAAGGTGGTCGGTGCATTTTGGCAGATCCGGATATCCGCGGATATGGACTCTTGATGAAAAACTTTTTACTGGGTTAATATATTCTTCTCAAATTGATATTATATACAATCAAAGTAATGCTTCATAATCCAGGCAACTTTCTTAACAACAGAATTTTCGAATTATTGCCTTAGTGTTAAAGAAAATTTGAGTTCAAATTAAACTTTTCGAATTCGACAAATTATGAGAAATTTTTGAAAAAAGTTCCGAACATAATCAAAAAATGCCTTGTTTTTTTCAAATACTTTTTTCATTATTTGTTTCAAATCAACAAAAAACACTCTTCAAAATGGCCACTTTTACTTTTTGCGTAGGTGACCCCATATTTTTCTATGCTATTTGAAAAATCATATGACACTTTTTTGGGATTTTTGGTCGAAACAATTTGGAAATATTTTAAAAATTTTCCTCATTTCTGGTTCAAAAATTTTTAAACTTATTTTTTTGGAATCATTAGCTGAAAATATGAANAAAAACTTTTACCTGGTATATCATTTTAATGAGTCGTAAATTTAATATATATATTATTATTATCAAAGTATCTCCAATTTTACAACAGAATTTCAATTATGCTTTAAGAAATTGGAGTCAATTAACTTTGATTTCACAATATGAAATTTGAAAGTAACTAATCAAAATGCTATTTTCAATACTCTTTTTCATTATTGTTCAAATCAACAAAACACTCTCAATCACTTTTACTTTTTGCCGAGTGACCACATATTTTTCTATGCTATTGAAAAATCAATATGACACTTTGGGATTCGGTCAAACAATTTGGAAAATATTTTAAAATTTCCTCATTTGTCAAAATTTTCCTAACTTATTTTTTGACTCATCAGCTAAATATGAAAAACTCTTTACTATTCAATATGTCCTCTTTTGTCATCGCTCTTGTCACTATAATCTTGATCATAATTTTGAACAAAATACGGTTGGCGAAATCCATCAAATCGTTAATCAGAATCAATATTTTTCTTTAATTTCACAACTCTCAATTTTAAAAGCCGACTGTTCGCCTTTGCATATTTATTTCATTCAACTGACGAAAAATCATTCTCGATGTCAAAATTTTTGTTTTTTCGTCTTTTTCAAATTTAAATTTTCATTTTGACTTTAAAAATCGATTGAAATAAACATAACTAAATTTAATGGTCGACAGTACCTTTTTTTACACGTTTTTAATAATAAAAAAAAAGATAAATTGTGTAATTTAGACTACGCTTCGGATAGCAAACGCGCATTTTTGAGTGTTTTTCAAAAGACGATCATAACAAATAAAAATTAACCAATCTGCGAAAATTCAGATCTATAGAAAGTAGCTGAAAGTAGCAACTTGATGTTCAAACAGTTTTTATTCGAAAATTCGAATGGCAAAGTTTGCATCAAGAGAAAAAAATGAAAAGTGGAAAAAGTGCAAATCTGTCAAAATGCACCGACCCCCTTTACTTTTTAATCCGATAAGTGGTACTGATTTTATGATTTTTTGAAAAGTGCTCGTACAATTTTGTCCGAGTAGTCTGTACTGAGGTGAGCAATTATTGGTTTGTGATGGTTAAAGGTTTTTTCATTTTTGAGCAGTAGCTGACAATTTTCAGATTTTTTTTGATATATTATAACAAAAAAATTACCGTTCTCACCTCACTTGAGACCTGATGGGGTCAAACTTTATTTGACATTTTCTTGGACGATAATTCCTTGAACCGAAGTTCAAAAAAAATAAAGTGCTGAATTAATGATAATATTTCTGTTTCAGAAATATTGTTCAGATTTTGAACCAACTATATTTTCAAAATATTGTTTGTACATTGAATTAATCGTGTTTTTAGCATTTTATTAGGCATATTTCGCTATATAACAGCAGCATGCTTGAGACAAACATGCTCTAACTAGCCTTATCGAGTATTTTAAAATGTTTTTCGAGGAGTATATAAGTAAGCGTTATATTTGTTCTCCTCATAATATAATCAATCGATTGCGATTATTTCTAACATGAGTCAAGAAAAATTAACAGTCGCAATTTTGTTAAGTCAGAATTCTCCAAGTGAAGAATATTTTCCAAATGACGAAAATTTCAAGAATCAAGAAACGTCGCCAAGAAAAAAGGTTTTAACCATGTTTATAATATAGCAATCTTACTTAAGGGGGTGCCATAAGTCCTGCAGATTGGTACATTTTTTCAGAAAAATATATGAAAGAAAAAATATGTGGAAATTAATTTTTTTATTTTTTATCTTCGATAAAAGTGTTCATTCTTACAAATGTTTACATTTTTATTTCCTAAAAATAACTAACTATAGTTAAAAATACAAAAACCACTTTGCACTGTGCATCATTTTCCAACTTAACCCGACTATAGATTTTTTAAAGACGATATTAATAAACTTCAGACATGTGGGTGTACTCCGCTAATTAGTTACCTAATATTCTGCAAGTCGAAAATTTGTTAAATATCAAAGGTTTTTTTCCATGAAAAAGGGTAAAAATTGGCAAAAAGTAGAGGAAAACAGCTTTTTTTGAGATAAAAATTGACCTTAAATTGCGTTTTGATATTAAAAAATGTCCTGACTATTAAACAAAATGGCGCCTATTACACCACCATTTATATGGAAATTTTCACAATCATAAAATTTTGAAATATTCAGTGCCGAATGGCACTTATCCAGTGCACAGTCAAGTGTTAAAAATTTCATCAACAGTTTCAAATGATAATAGCGCGACCTACCGATTAGTTGACATACGGCGATTTAATAGATTGCCAAAAAACATTTATATTGATTCTGCATGATTTTTCATGGAGAGTTCAAAAAACCGAAATAAAAAATTTTCGACTTGATTTGGGGAAAATTTTCGTAATTTTTCTGAAAAAGTCGAATAAAAATGAAAAATGAAAATTTTATGATTTTTCAAACAGCGGTCACAAAATATGAAGGAATCCATGAAAAAAGTTAAAGTGGCTATTTTTTTGGTTTAACCCACATATTTCAGTTATTAAACAACAAAAATTTTGGACAAAAATGCGGAAAATTTTCATAATGCTTCGATTTTTTTTTCAATTTTTACGATTTCAAAAATGAAAACCCGAACTCAAATCTTTCTTAAATGGATAAAAATAATTTTATGAAGCTGAAACATATTAATCGGTTCAGCTAACTTTAATAAGCATGAAAAATTATACTGCTTACTATTTCGTAAGTTATAATGACTCCAGTCTGCAGGTTTATGGCACCCCCTTCATGGGGTGGTCGTTGCAAAATGAGGCCTCGAAACAAATTTTACCAATTTTATTTTAATTTTTTAATGAAAATATGGATAACCGGACCTCAGAGTACAAATCCTAAATATTTGAATGGTACAAACAACGCAAGATATTAGCACCCAATCAAACCCTTTATTGCGTAATAGGCGATTTCATTGGTCAGCTTGAAAAGGATCACCAATCAAATGCTCAGATTTCGCATTTTTCAAATATTTAGGATTTGTACTCTGAGGTCCGGAATCTATAAGACGACTGCGAGTATAAGGGAATATTACTATCTGCGTACATGGCCAGGAAAGCACTTTTTGAGGGTCTCAAAAATATTTGGTATGTAATAAGTTGAAATTTATCAATTTTTGGGAAATAAACACCGATTTATAAAACTGAGAAATAAATTTGGACAAAACTCTCATACTGATCTGCACTGACTATCCAGCTGCACATTCATATAAGTTTCGAATGTGTAACTTTAAAATCTAGGGAGGAGATACATTTTGATTGAGACCATTAAAATAGGGTAAAATAACTGTTATTTGGTGATTCTGAAGCCAAACCCAAGAAAATTGGACAAAACTCTCAATACTGATCTGCACGGACTATTCAGCTGCACATACATTTAAATTTTTAATGTGTACCTTGAAAAACCAGGGAGGAGATACATTTTGAAAAAATAATTCCGTCAGTTTTTAAGCACGTTTCTGATTCGCCATCTGTCACTTTCGACATTTTTTAGGATGCAAGATTTTAGTTCAAATATATCAGAAAAAGGTAATATTTGGATCAACGATTTGTACTTTTGCGTCACTTGGCCAATGAAAACTTCTTTTTTTGCCTTAAAATGCGACTACCACCCCCCCGTCACGGGAAATTGCGTTTTCATGGTTTTTGAGGGCAAATATCTGAAAAACTATACATAATGAAACCTAATTGTTTAACATAGTAGATTAATAAAACAAAAATATCACATCCTAAATCATAATTAGATTACTGATTGCTTGACCAATCAAGAACGAGCTTCAAAGTAGAGTCACATTTCGTAGCAAAAAGCTTATTTCTCCTTGAGTTTTGGGGGTAAAAATAAATATTTTTTGAACCACAAGAAACGCACGCAGGTCTGGCACTAATTTCGAAATAAATTCGCTCTAGAAAAAGCAAAAAACGATTTTTTGAGCTGATTTTAAGAAACTCGCGCAAAAGCCTATTCCTCCTTGTTTTTTTAGTCACAATTTTGAAACATATCCCTTTATCACACTTTTGTCAATATCATGGCCCTACTACTTAAAAACACACTACGTTTGCTAATCAGGGCCAGGATATTTACAAAAGTGTGATAAAAAGATATATCAACAGCTTATGACATCGCGGAGAGCTGTTACTATCAAAACCTAAATTTTTATGTTTTTTCTCTTCAAAAACTGTACTTTACATTATTCAAAATCAAGAAATTTTGGTGAAATTGACAAAAATAAATTAATAATATTGTAGAACTCCGAAAATAGTACTTTCTTGGCAACGTATGGGGATGAAAATACACCCTCAATGTACCACAAATTAACTTGAAATTGCCCATATTATCAGAAAAAAATCATGAGAATAAAATTGAGAAATTTTTTTGTTTGAGCCTCAGTTCATGACCGGTATCCCCTTAAGGGGATAGTGGTTGCTGGAATGAAATTTCTCGATAAAAAAGCTATCTAGTAGAACTATCCTTAAACTTGTGGAATGTGAACCTTGAATTTTTTTGTATGCGTATACTCCTTCATAAATAAGCGACACAAATTGACCCAAGCTAAAATGGTAAAACTATCACCTTCCTGGTTTTATGTCAAAATTAGTAATTTAGAAATAACTCAGTAAAACAGATTACACACATACTGCTTTCAGTTTCATTTTGTAAATTTTAGTTAGAATTGAATGACTCAGAAACTGATGAAAAAAGTGACCTTGAAATTATCCAAGAAACTGAACATGAAAAAACCTCTGAAGTGGAAGCTATAAAAGAAATTTATTGCCCATTTCAATAAAGAACAAGAATCACTAATATATTTTTTTGTATAAAATGTTTATTACTATCAAATGTATAAAATAATTCTCGCAGAAACTATCAAAAGCTCAAATTATAAATCAGCCAGTTCCATCAAATGTTCCTGAAGGAAAAGGTTCCATAAAATGGCTCGAGAAGCCTGTACAGCCGGTTGATTTTTGCATCCATTCAAAAATCTGTGTGCAAATTTACTAAAACCAGTTGTAATTTGTACTATCGCTTTGCTTGGATCGTCATTATCGATTTTCAGCTCAAATTCCTCTAAACTTCTTCCGGTGAGTGCTTGAGAATCCTCCCCACAAATTTCATATCTTCTCTTGAATCTACTTACATTTTTATCAAATTTTGCTCCCCATCTGCTAACCATACTTGGCTTTGCTTCCCCAAAATAACGGTCGAGCCAAATTTGTGCAAATTCGTTCAATCTGTCTAGCCGCCTAATCGGATCGGTATCGGCGATACTTTTGTCCTGTACTGGCCCTGAACCGATCCCTGTACTCGCTGATAAACTTGCCTGTACTATCCCGGAAACAAGTGACATTTGTAAAAATCTAAAAAGTTGCATTTTTGAGAAATCCTAGAGAAAAGTTGTAATGATAACATAAAAAGCAACCTGGCGTATTTAAAGAGGTTTAGACACCTATCGACTAGAAACTACTTTTTTGCGTAATTTTCAATTTTTGAACTTTTTGTCGGAATCGGATTCGGGAAAGTTTTGTGGTAGAAACTTATGTTTTAGAAACGTAACCTAGGCCTTGAAGTTTAAAATCGTGAAATGAGATTACAAGATAGCTTAGACGCGTAAGATAGTGTGAAAATCAGTCCAAATATGCAGGACTCGTTATAAGAATAAGAAAATTATAATTTGGTTTTTGGACCCAAGATTGAAACTCTAAGAAAATAGATCAAAGAAGTTATTTTATCAATCATTGTATCTTAATCATTTAAGGACATTTTAGAGACCTGATAGATCTATCTTAAAAATAGTATTAAGCTGGATGGGGTTGTGCCTGTTTTAAAAGTCATGTTTCATTAAACATACATACCAAAAACAATTTTTGGAAAATTAAAATAAAGCATTCTGATTAGCTTTCAGAAAAAGTGCTCAGAATGGATTGTTTATACAATATTTCGAAAGGCGATTTTTTTTTCTTCTACAACCAACCCTCTCAGATCCTCGAGAAAGAAATTATAAGGACTTTTTAGACTACTTGTCCTAATAAAATTCTAGTTTTTTATAGAAAAAGTTTTTTGTCAAATTTTCCTTGGGGCTTGTAAAGTTTATGAAGACGTAAAAATTATTCTGCATACTTTGCATGTCAAAAAATATGGAAAAAAAGTGAGGAGAATTCAGTGGGTTGAAAATAATTGTGAAAAAAGCCATTTTTTGAGAAAAAATTATAAAACTAAATTTCTTCTATTGGAGTGCATTGGTTGATTTCAAAGATAGGGAACACACTTTTGGAAATTTCGAAATTTTTGAAAAAAAAATTGATACGTTTGTTAAGCATAAAAATGAGTCCAAGCGAGCCGGAATTTGAGGTCGGTCACCTGTATAGTACTGTTTTATTCGCTCATAAGCCCAAAAACTGCAAAATCTATCGGGCTTCGTTCTAGCCTTTGGTATTTTGAATTGAAAATCAAAGAACTTATTTGGAATTTTAAAAACATTTCACGTAGTTCTTTATTTTTTCTTGTTGAAATTCGGTCGCAGTAGCGGTAGAGAGCAAAACATCAAAAATCGACGAAATTATTTTTATAAGAACAAAAATGATGCTGGAGTCCTTATAACTTCAGAGCAGACAGTTTGTTGAACAAGGTTTCGTATGACAAAAAATTGGAGTCATATTACAGTATATGACTGTTTTATGATTTTTTTAAGAAAATATGATGATAATTTGCTGATTTCAGCTGCAAAATCTATCGGGCTTTGCTCTGGCTCGTGGTATTATTAATAAAAAATCAAAGAACATATTTCAAATTTTAAAAACATTTCGCGTGGTTTTTTTTTTCTTGTTGAAATTCGGTCTCAGTAGCGGTAGAGAGCAAAACATCAAAAATCGACGAAATTATTTTTATAAGGACAAAAATGATGCTGGAGTCCTTATAATTTCACAGCAGACAGTTTGTTGGACAAGGTTT
>SCLH01000366.1:0-12934 GCA_004367855.1 Oikopleura vanhoeffeni | reverse complement strand
TTTATTGAAAATAAGGTAAGAATTTGCTGATTTCAGCTGCGAAATTTGCACAAAATAATTTTTATACGGACAAAAATAATGGTGAAGTCCTTATATCTTTCGTGGCAGACAGTTTGTTGGTCAAGGTGGCCGATGACAAACTTTTGACGATCAAGTTTTTCTAAAGCGGTGAAAAAAACTAAAAAATTTTACGATAATTTCAGGTTTAGTTCGAGATCAAATAAAAAATTAACAATATATCGCTTTAACTTCAAACATAAAAACTCAAGTTTGAAATATTCGATGATATTTTTGATGAGTCATCGTTTCCGGTTTCATGAAGTCGTTAATTTGGAATCACAATTATTATGCAATTTGATTGGTGCAAAAACATCTTATTTTTTAAAGTTTTTTGACACTTTTATTCGAAAAATAATACATTTTTCAGCGGAATTTTATCGGCGGTGAATGCAGTCTTCCTAAGAATCATGGTGCAGCAAAATCTCCAGGTGGCAAAAATTCTACAAAATGGAGAAATAACTAAAAAACCGGTGGAAAACGAAGCAGTTAATCGAGAAAGTGTGTTCCCTATCTTTGAAATCAACCATTATAAGTTATAATTTATAACGTAGAAACCTATCTTATTGTACTTTATTTTTTCTAGAACGTCGTAGACTATTGGTTCTTGAGACAAATATAATCAGTGATCAATTTCAGAAATAATGCCGGAAGGAAAACATTTTTCATCCAGAGAAATTCGAGTTAAACAAGTTATTCTGATTTAGTCTATTTTTTTCGCCGTTTTCTAAATACACCTCGTCCAGCCTAAATAGTATATAAATTATGTTAAAAACCTTTCAATATCCGAAAAATTTTAAAATCTATAAATTTTTTGAACAAAAATGGTTATCCGAAGAAACAGGAATGACTGATCCTCTATATTCTCTCGCATTTATCGAGTTCACACTGTGAACCTCAGATTCAAAATTTGGAAAATTTTATGTGTTTCAAAATAAATTCTATCCTTGATCCCAATAACTAAAGAATAACTAAATTTATATTATTTCCAGTTTTCCCGTTATAAGCGCTCAAAAAAAACGCGTAAACATAGGCTTTGGTGGGTGAGGCAAGGTTTTTGTTTTTGGGTGTAAGAAGGTTAACTATTTGTCAACAAATTTTTTCTAACGATCCAATAATGCTTTATGACTGTTTTGTGTTTTAGACAATTCAGAATTGTTTAATCAATCATTATAAAACATTTTTTCATTTATTTGTGAACCATTTTAAGATTGGCCAATCAAAGCCCATGCTCGAAAATTTCCATATATTTAAATAATTTGAAGAATGAATGTCATTCCCAAAAAATGTACTAATTTGAAGAACATCTTTCCATTTCTAGGAAAAACTTGAAATTCTCAATAGTATTACGATTGGATAATTATTTCCTGATTCGCGCAACAAAATAAATTTTAAAGAACTACAGCAGGGTGCGGCGTATAGATGAAAGTTTTATCGCTCAAAACCTTCACCTATACGCGGTATTTCACCTATACACGGGATTTCACCTATACGCGGGACATCTGAGAATATACAGGGTGTAAGGTTTTTACCTTCTTTTTTCCAAACTGGTTACACTTGATTTCCGCCGTTTTGATTGGTTGTCAGAAGAGTTTTCTCAGATTCAACCAATCAAAACGGCGGAAATCAAGTGTAACCAGTTTAGAAAAAAGAAGGGAAAAACCTTACACCCTGTACGCTCTGATTGGTCAATAAAACACGAGATCTAAAATTGATAATTTAGTTAAACGGTAGTCAGAGTAAGAATTTAGAAAATACTTAAATATGCCTATCTTTTGGCTTTTCGAAAATGCCTATCTTTTTGAGAAGTTCTGAAAAAAACCCCTACCTTTCACCTATACGCGGACCGTCCGCGGCGGACGTCAGGGAGAAATAGTTTTTAATATCAGATGCGTGAGCGATTGCGGAGGCTTACGAAGGTTTTTGCGTGGGTTTCACCTATACGCCGCACCCTGCTGTATTACGAAAAGTTATAGAATTATCTAAAAAATAAAAGTTAAATTTTACTGTGATTGTTAACAATTCTGTCTTGTTGAATAACTCACACTGAAACGATTATTTTTTTAATTTATTTATATATCACCTCTATGCAAAACGATTTTAACTAAAAGATTCGTAAAAAGTTCATTAGACTATATTTATAAATTTTGTCCGTTCAAAATGAAAGAATTTTTTATACTTTTATTTTTTCAAACAGTTTCAGGGTCTTGTAATTATACTCATTGTATAGATACTAGAAAACCTCAATGGGATGGCAAACTATCATGTGGAACTGTAATTTCAGACGACAGAATGAACGGAGTCAAATGTGCACATTTAACAACTGCCAGAGCAAGATACCAAGACACTCAGGATAGTATTTAATAGTTCTTGAAACAAAGTATACTGAAAGAAAATTATCAAGAGTGTCTTCAGTCTGGAAAATTTTAAAGATGAAACATTTTCATATTCAAAATTTCAAGTGAAATTTGACGTTCATGAGAAAAATATTTTTTTTTCTATATTTATAAAGCTGAATTTTGTTTGGTTGAAATTTGAACCAATCAGAGTCTAGAAAATTAACCTAATTTGGACGACGTTTTCATGTAAATTTTGAAAATATATACAGGGGGGGGCAATATCACCAAAAGTTTTTTGCCTAAAAATTTCGGCGATATTGGCAAATTCGACGATATTGGGAAATTCGGCGATATTGGGCACCCTCTTTGTACTGAGCAATATTTTTTTGACATTTGTGATTGAAAAATTGCATAAAAATTTGAAATTTCAGCTAAATTGCTTTTTGGCGCCTCCAATGTTTTTAAACAACGTGAGTTATCTCTTCATTTGCGATACAATTTTCTCTTCTTTTTTTGAGATAAAAATAATGAAAATAAAAGTGCTCCTACATGAGAATTCTCATTTGTCGTAATTTGAACCAATCAGAATCGATTATTTTGATATATTTTAAAAAGATTTTTTGCACTGAATGTTTATTTCGATATATCAAATCCCGGAAAAGGGGCCTTTTTTAGTGAATCAAGCCAAAATTTTAGACAAATTTTTGTTGATTTGCTCCCTAGTGCCTCCATACTCTATCGCTCACGTGACTAATCTATTTATTTACAGTGAATTTTTCTTCTTCGTTTGAGATTTAATTAAAAAAAACCGAACACATTGACATTCTTATTGGTCAAAATTTTGACCAATAAGAATTGCTGATTTTGTACTACCATCAGATGCAAAATAGCTGATTGCTAGAGCCGGTGAATTAAATTAGTTGTCTAGGATTACCACAAGTGGCGCTAGAGAACAACCAGTGATTGTCAACCACCCTTAATATTTTAACAAAATTGAATACCTTTGAAGTCATTCTGCAAATCTTTAGAAAGTGAGAGCCAATTTCCAGGAGTTAAATCCGGAAACCTCATCACGCTAAATACCGCTGCTGAGAATGACAAAACAAGAGACCATGCTCGAAAAATAAATGAAAATACCGCTGGGACTGGATATTTATACGCTTATGCTTTTATCGGCATCAGAAAAACATGCCCAGATTGCAATTTTTTCTGGGAGGATCTGGAACCGATAACGTATACAAATTGGTATGGTTCTGAGCCAAATACTTATTACTACGATTGTGCTCACCTAAGATTTGATGACACTTATAATGGTCAGTGGATTGATATGACTTGTACAGGAACTTATCATGGAATTTGTCAATTTTTTCCAACTGGTCAGCCAAAAATCGAGCCCGTTACCTTACCGCCAAAAGGAGGATGCAAAGAAGGGTGGTGGAAATTTGCAGGTTACTGTTATAAAGCCTTCGGGTATAAAGGCCGGTATATTTTCTGTAATTTATGTAATTAATTTANGCTAATTCCGAGAAAAATAAATCGATCTAATAATAATTATTATATATCATAAAATGTATATAAAATTTAATTTAATAATACATAATCCATGAAAGGTTTAACGGACCGTCGCTGCTCTGAATCGGTTGAAAATTATATCTGCTGAATACATACAGTGTCATACACAATAAATGCTTCACAAAATTTCAACCAAAATAATTTTTTCGATATTCTTATAAATATTTAAAAAACCGGAGGTCCAAACAAATGTTTTATTTGATAATTTATTTTCAAGTTTTTGCTAGAGACAGTGTCTCTGAAACAGGCTCATTCTCAACATGAACCAGTTAACCGAAGTTTTTATATTTTATTAATTTCTGAGAAAACAATAAAAATTTGCAGATTTTGATGGCTGGATAAAAAACAGAGCTAAAAACAAAATTATAGCGTTTTAAAAAAAAAAAAAAATTCACAAAAATTAAAAAATTTGGTCAAATTAATGTTATTTAAAAAGTCAACCCTAAAAATAAATCTAAATGGAGTCAACGCTGGTGATAGTTCCCTAAATCAAGATTACTTCAAACAGTACCTTCTCGCAAATACGACTTGTAATGAAGAATGGACTAACGCAACCTTGGCCCTCATGCCCACAAGAGAGCACAATGGAATGTTGGCTGCTCTCATGGGACCTTTTTTCTTCGGATCACAACTTTGGGTCGGAATTTATAACTGGGCATATTATGATTATTATTTCAGGTGAAAAATAAGTCATTATTTTTATAACCTACGAAAATTTAATTAATGCAAAAATTTGAAAATTAAAGGGGTAAAGTATGACGTGACGTTATTGACGTCTATACACGTAAGAGTTCAGATTAGATCCTGGGGATTGCCAAAAAATTAAGGTTTCACTGGATTACTTTAAAACCCCACAAATCGTGTTAAAAGCAAATCGAAGTCGTTTCCGCTTTATTTCACATAAGATTCCCCTGATCCGTACGACCCTTACCAAAGAGGAAAATATGCCTGTTTCCGAACGACGTTTTTCTGATCATAATGGTTTTTTGCGGACTTGTATTGTTCGCATACGAAGCACCGTGTGGAATATATATAAAAGTATTTGAAGAAAAGATTTTAACAATTATTTAGTATTTAAATTCGAGATACTAATTTTAAATAACGGTGTGCAAAATTTCAAATGAATATGAATTATGTTCACATCGGTCGCTAGAGAGCCAGTAAACTACAATAAATGTCGAAACATCGAAAATTTGTTTTTTGAATTGACCTCAAATATATATTACAATGTCTCGAAAAACAACAAATATTACAAATACAATCGCAAAAAAAGTGTATCATAAAAAGTGTACCATTGGTTTTAAATAAATCTGGTGCGTACTTTAGCCGGGATTTTTTTAAGGCCTTAGTTCAGAACTTTTTAGCGCCAAAAGTCCGTAACAACAAAAAACAACCAATTGTATTTTAGGTTTAATAAGTGTAGGAAACCCATTTCAAAGAATTTTTTTCGCGGACAATTCTCCCTTTATTTTTCAAACCAATAAAATTATAGGAAAGAATCAGACTTTTCCGCGTTAAAATTTATTCCACAGATATGACCAAGTTAAAGTTCTATTGTTTCTTAAATTTAATGTTTTTTTCAGTTTGGACAATAAAGATAAATTAACCTACGATCATTGGGCTCCTGGTAAACCAAATCATATGACAGGAAATGTTGATAAATGTACAGTGATGAATTGGCGATCAGAAAGTAGTTACCACGGTTCTTATTCTGTTGGCTCATGGGAAAATGTAGCATGTACCAGAAATTTCCCCTGGATGTGCTCTCATGAAGAAGACCCGTCAATGGCTAGGGATAGAAAATGATCATTTCAAATTAATTATTTTAACTTCGTGGTACACGAGTTGAAATAACACCCTAGCAATTAATAGTCAAAAAACTGACTCAAACAAGCTTTACAAAAGTTAAAAAAAATTGAGTTGAAAACTTAAAAAATTGACCAAAAACTGAAAATTATGTTGTCGTCAGAAATTTAACTCATTGTGTGCTATGCCGTTAATAAAAATATATTTCCCAAAATTTTTTGACAAAAAACCTCTGTTTATCACAAATCGCCCAATTTTTTGGAAAGATTTCGTAGGAGATTTGTGGGTACCCAATGTATTTGATACCGACTTCTATATCCCGATTTGGATCAAATCAATCTCTGATTCTCGTCTACGCACCCAAGCCATATCGATGACGATCCCTGAGTCCACGTAAAAAAATGATTTTTTTAAGAAAAAACTATTGTTTTCGACTCGGGAATCGTAATCGATATCCTTTTTCCAACCAAAGTTAATCTTGAAAATGGGGGTAATCTCTTGAGTGGGATTTCTTGATTATGATAGGAAAGGGTGTTTGATATTGGGACCACCAAAGTTGATTGGTGCGTAATCATTTAAGCAATCACTAAGACAATCACTTACACAACATCAGTGGGATTCGAAATCGCGCTATAGACTATAGCCTATAGAGATTACCCTCATTCTCAAGATTCACTTTGATTGAAAAACGGATATGGAGAATAAGCTTTTCATCAAAAAAAATTGGTAATTTTTTTGAAGTTTTATTCCTGTAAAATTGAATTTTTCTGAGTTCCCATCCCTGACAATAGCTAGTAATTATAAATATCCAGAATTTTACACACTTCCTGATGTAAAATGCGATGATGGTTGGATTCCTTATCACTCGGCATGCTACAAATTAAACCTTGAAAAAAAATCGTATGATGACGCTAATGCTTTCTGTCAAGATAGTGGACCTAAAGGTGCTTATACAAGTCTTTTGACTTTGTGGGATGAATATGAACTTGAATTTGGACGAACATTTTTACGAGACGACCAAGTAGCAAGCAGGGACCCTATGAGTCTCCCTGGTGGCTATTGGATGGGCTTGGAATATGGATCATCAAGAGGATCAGGTAAACATTAATTATAAACATTCTTAGGGGTTTTTTGTCTAAAAACAACTTAATTACAACGATCAGCGTTGGTTTTTGGTCATGCGTGACCAACAGTCTTTTCATCACTCTCACGACAATTAATCATTAATGAGTAGATCGTTAACAAACTGAACGTTGAAAAATTTTGCGTTTGTGCGTTGATTTTTTGAAAATGTTAACTGTATTCTTTGCAAATTTTTTTGTAATCATCAAAAAGAAACTATTTGGCTTTATCCTTCAAATTCGATACCATAGCACAAAAAATTCACGTGACCGTATAATCAAGAAATAAGGTATGCCAAAAAATTGATGACTTTTACAAAAAAACTACTTAGTTTGAAGCACCTTCAAAAAAATTAAGGAGAAACTTTTAAAGTTATACAATACTTATCGGGGAAGCCGTTTTGAGCGATGGACACCCCTCATTTTTTGTATTAAATAACTTAAACCTACGCATGAATCAAAACGGCTTCCATGATGCGTCTATATAGAAAAATTGTATCATGTAATATCATGTCATACTTACATGCTCATAATTTTAATTATAGTATTTGGTTTTGATTGGTAGGATTATTTCACGTGCTAAAATGACTCATCGTAGTATGATAAGTTCACATGATTTTAGTGTATGGCTAACCATAGTTTTGCCTAGTAAGATGATTTAGCCAAATAGGATGATCTCGCCTAGTAAAGCTTTTATTTAGAAGATTAATTATCAAGTTTGTTTCCGGGGCCTTCCCTAGCTAATGAAACCAATATTGTGTATCAGGCAAAATCACATACTAAAATAAATTTTCTGGAATTCAAAATTTAGCGAACTTCATACGCAATGGTCAGATATAAAACCACTCTACGAACAAACTAAAAATATTTTTATTGTGAGGCATAATAATTTCAAAAATGCCATTATTTAAAATTGCAAGGCAAATTTGTACTTTAATAGATCCATGCAATGAAATAATTTTTATATTATTATGATGAATTCGATCGAAATCATCTGATTCCGTAAAAATATTCGAGGTTAACTCGTAGACTCTATTTCCGGCAAGTAGTGACCATTCACCATTTAATCGCATTTTACGACGTTTAAACATTGATGATAAGATCAGTTATAAAGTTATCGATAAACTTTAAGACAAAACGACGTTTGTGCGTTTTTTTTCAAAATTTTTACTGTATTACAGTAATTAATTTTTGCATAATTTTCGGAATCACCAAATAAAACCTTTGATCGTAAATTACGATTCGTAATCAGAAAAAAATTCTAAGACTTTTTTTAATTACACCATAGCTCAAAAATGATCATGTGACCGTATATTCAAGAAATAAGGTTAACCAAAATAGTATTGTTTTTTTTCAAAAATTACTTAAATCAATTTTTGAAAAAAGAGAAGTTTCTCTTTATAAGTTAAGACTTTTTTCTATTACATCAAAGTCCAAGAACGATCACGTGACTTTCAAATTAAGAAATAAAGTTTGATACAAGTAAACAAATAGTGATCAATTAACGCTGCAAAAAATTTTTGGGCCAAAAACACCTAATTTAAGAGTTTGTGAACATAATAATATTTTCAAAAACGTCACGTGATCTTATTTTTCAAGAAATAAGGATTAATTTATGACATATTCCAAACCTTATTTTTGAATTATTTCGTCACGTGTTTATTCGAACTTTGGTGTAATGAGAAAGTCTAAAACGTTCGAAGTTCTTCCCCACATTTTTTTTTATGTGATTTGAGTACTTTTCAAAAATACCGTATATTGTGTCCGTATATCAATTACCGTAAATTTCAAAGTTCATTCAGAGACTCGTGAGTCCGTCAAAATAATTGGAAGGGTCAACTTTCTTATGAAATATTAGCAACTAGGGTCAATTAAGTACTGAAAGGTTGCCAGAGAGCAACAATCCCCCTGAAATCTCAAAAATTCGACCATTTTTGCTGTCTATTGACCGTTCAGTACATAATGACTCATAGTGCTAATTTCATCACCTTTCCATCAAAAGTCGACCTCTCCGATCTCTTTGAGGGTATCACAAGCCCTTACGGTGAACATGAAATTGAGCTTGAACTTTGTTATCAAAATAGTTTTTTTTTATTTATGAAGCGATTTTGTAAAAATTAATAAAACATAACATTAATTTGCGAATTAATACCAATTGGTGACGGTTAATATTTTCAAATTTGAAAATGTCAAATAACCCTAAATTCGTGTATTATGCACCTGTTTGTGAGAATCGGCGAAAATGAGAAAGTTTGATTTTTCGGTCAATCTTTCGAGATTTTACAGGTAGTCCGGAATCCAGTTCTAGCGAAGCCGTATTAAGTGCTAGTAGGCTGATTTTTTGGCCAGTGAAAACTAAGCGTTTTTTTGATTACCCGTTTATTGCTTTAGGGTCGGCGATCAATAGTTGACCTCAAATAACCCGTCAAAGTTAAAAGTCAATTTCAATTTCATCGTATAGACTTGACAGTACCCTCAAAAGAACCGGAAGGGTAGACTTTCTAATGATCGTATTAAAAACCATGAGTCAATTATATACTGTTAGGTCGCTAGAGTACAAAAACTGGTCAGCACTGAAGGTCAATCTAAAGTCCAGTTTTAGCTCTTTAGCGACCTCACGGTATATAATTGACCCATGGATTTGTATACGCTCATGAAAAAGTCGACCCTTCCGGTTCTTTTGAGGGTACTTTCAAGTCTAAACGTTGAACTTGAAATTGACCTTGAACTTTGACGGGTTATTTGAGGTCAACTATTGGTCGCCGACCCTCAAGCAAAAAAGAGGGTTACCGAAAAACGCTTAATTTTCACTTGCCAAACAATCAGCCTTCCAGCATTTAATACGGGTTCGCTAGAACTGGATTCCGGACTACCTGTAAAATCTCAAAAAATTGACCGAAAAATCAATTTTTTTAGAAAATTTTGAAAGAACAAATAAAATCTTACGTCTTAAAATGACCAAAAAAAAATGTTCTACAAGATGGCTAAAAAACAGTGATACCAATTTTTGAGTTTTTATATTCCTTATTTTAAATCATCTTAGGATCATACAACAAAATTTAAAGTAAACTAAATGCTGTCAACTTTTCTATTGTAGCCAATTCTTGGAGAATAAATCATGATAAGATATCGTATTTTTGAGTGAAAAATAGCAAATAAAATTTCTAAGTTTTAAGTAAATTTCTTAACTTTTTTGAACTTATTTTCCACTTAACTTTATTAAATTTTAGAATTTGAAAAGTGGAAATGGATTGATAACTGGCCAGTCACCAGAAGTAATTGGGTCGGTGAACATCCAAATCTTGACATTGGAAGATGTGCATTTATGAGCAACAAAGGACATTTTGAGACGTCCGAATGTTCTACTGAGCGCTCATTTGTATGCAAAGCTGAATTTTACGACTTTCAACCAGCGAACGAGTTAAAAATATAAGTCTTAAAATTTAGTTGCTCTGAGTCATAAACTGACACCAATTGCAATAAAATGGGTTCTCATAATTTGCCTCAGTTGTTCCGAAAAGTTCAAAGCTCTTTGGCCAATTTTCTGGGGGCATTTAATATGCCGCATATTTGAGCACCTCGGAAAATTTGAACTATTTAAAATATTTGAATTTCGTCAGAATTGGTTAAAGAAATCAAAAAGTTTTACCGGCGAAAATCATTGCAGGTAAAAAATCATTGCGATAGATTTTTTAACTCGAAGAAAGCCAGTCAGAGCGAAATTGATGCTGCAGTTGGTCTACCTTTACCTTGTGAAGAAGGCTGGGAACTAGTTGGTCATCATTGTGATAAAGTTTTTCCAGAACCAATGTCATATGGTTTGGCTCAACAAAATTGTGCTTTTCATAAGGGATATCTAGGATCAATTCATTCAGAAAATCAAAATGGGTTTGTCAAAGATATGTTTACCAAATTAAATTCAGAGTCCCGTGGTTTTTGGATTGGCTTACAGGTAGGTTTTTATGACTTTTTGCATAATCTTTATTTTTGTATTTTAAGGGAGTACCCATCGCGAAATTAAAATCTCCGAAAATCTTTCCTCTAACTAATGAGACCAAAAAAATAAGATTGGTGACGTTCCCGCGATTTTTTGTTCATCAGGTGGCGCAGGAGCGCGTTGGAAAGCTTAAACAAAGAATATCACTTTTTTGTTGAAAGTCTGCATGTTTATGATAGTTCCAATGATGTTAATAATTTTTTTTTTTTTTGAGCTAATAAAAAATAAGCTTAACTCGTAGACTTTAGAAGTGAGTCTGTACCCAGACTTGATTTCTGCCATCTAGATGCCATTCTTAAAATCGACCCATATATAAGCAAAGTTTCATCATTAACTTATATTTTTTATTGTCTTAAAATACAATTCAGCCAATTTTCTATACAATTGAAATATTTTTTTTTCTGAAACGTAGATAAAGACATTTAATGGGGAGAAGAAAAAAAAACTCGAGAAAATGACCTCCAGTTACACACAAAAGTGCAATAATAAGAATGAAATTAACCTTTATTTATATTTGAAACTACCTCATATTTAACTCAAATGAATTTGCTATCGCTCTGTCTAAAATAATTTTAATTTTTAATACAAAATCTTTAGTAAAATGGATCTCTTAAATTGTTTTGTGGATATTTTATTTCTCGTTCAAGGTCAAGGTCAATTTCAAGTTCATCGTATAAACTTGAAAATACCAGCAAAATAATCGGAAGGGTCGACTTTCTCATTAAAATATTAGCAACTATGGGTAGGGTTCGGACCGGGAGAACCATGGCCAAACTAAAACTTTTTGTGAGTGTTCTTTGACCTCACCAGGGTTATCGTTACCCAAATAAAAATGACCCAAATGATGAAAAAAATTTTTGGGGCCCCTGGTGGTCAGAAATTTCTCTAGCAAACTCCTTTTTCTGTCTTCAAACTCGATAAAAAACGGCATAATATTGATTTTTTTCAATTAAAAACGGCAAAGAGCGTAACCGGAACAAAAATTTGGGTTTAGATAGAATAAAATAATCATAACGTTGCGCGACGTTGCGCAAAATAAAAAATCGGCAATTTAAACGTTAAAACCTTATTATTTCCACGAAATTCTTATGTGAAAAATTTTCTTTTTCGACCAATTTTTTTAGTTTAGATTCTACATTAGAATTTTTGTGTATTTTTATTTTTATTTGATCAATCGTTTAAAGGTTCAAAATTTTCCCCGGTCCGAACCCTAACTATGGGTCAATTATGTACTTAAAGGTAACTAGAGAGCAAGAATGGTCAGATTCAAGAGGGATTTTTGCTCTCTGGCGCCCTTTCAGTACAAAATTGACCCATAGTTGCTAATATTCCATCAGAAAGTCACCTTCCAATTCTTTTTTGATGGTATTACAAGTCACTAAGATGAACTTGAAATTGAACGAGTAATTTGATATATGAAACACCATATCGGTATTTGAAAAAGTCTCAAATTACGTCAAAAACATTCGTTGATGAACTTCAAACGTTTTTAAGACTTTATTCTCATTACACCCAAGTTGGAATAACATCACGTGACGAAATAATCCAAAAATAAGGTTTGAAATATGTCATAAATAAATCCCTTATTTCTGAAAAATAAGAATCACGTGACGTTTTTGGAAAATGCCGTTATCTTCAAAATTTTTAGATTAAGGGGGTAGGTGTCGGTTTTTTTTTAGCCCTTTATATGAATTAATTTATGATACATTAATATCGGTTTAAGACTAAAGTTGACTCAAGGAATCTCATGGTGGCATTTTTTTTTAAAACAATCTAGAACAAAATCTAGAATTTTCAAAATTCGAATAATTTTTTTTGCTTAAACCCGCAGAAAACCGGTATTCCACCATGAATATGAACATTTTTATTGGTGAATATGACCCACCGAAAAACGATGCATGACATTAAAATATAGGAAATGTCTTAATCGAAATCTTAGAAATTTCAATTATTTTTTAAGCTAAAATGTTAAAACCTAATTATCGAATTTGACGCTGATTGGTTAAAAATTTTGATTAGCTGTAAGCCAACTTTTTGTTTGG
>SCLH01000365.1:872882-908427 GCA_004367855.1 Oikopleura vanhoeffeni | reverse complement strand
ACAACAAGAGAGAGATATATGTTTTGCGTAGGTTTAAATATTTTAGGAACCTCAAAATAAAAAAAAAGCAACAGAAGATTTCGTTTTATCAATGGTCATAACATCAAGTCTATAACTTCAACCGTGTTTCCGTGGTACCTAGTTAAAAACCCTAAAAACTCCGTTGGGAACCTCCTAATCTTTTCGTTTTAATCAAAAACATTTTCCATATGAAATTAGAGAGTTTTTTTGAAGCTTTAAGAATTTCTTTTTTTTTCATTTTTACAGAATGACTTAAGGGGGTAGCAGCGATGTGGAAGATTGATACATTTTTTCGGACGTGATTTATGAAGAAAAAAAAGTGAAATTTTTTTTTTATTGTATTATCTTCAATAAAGTGTTCATTCTTGCAAACATTATATATTTAATTCCTCAACATACTTAAGTATTTAAATAATTTATTTACTGCAACGTTTCGCGTTTTGCATCATCAGCTGTTTTTAAGATACTTTAAGATACTTAAGTATCTGTAAAAATATCAATAACGACACTTTTCATTATAACTCCATTTCCAAACTGTACCGATGTGAGATTTTTTTTTGAAGGCGATATTAATAAACTTTCAAAACATTAACGGGTGTTATTGCGCTAATTAATGGGAGAATCTATCATGCCATATGGAAGACTTCTCGAAAAAAGTTTTTTTACATGAAAAAAAGAAAAACAGCTCTTTTTAGGACAAAAAAATTGACTCTCAATTGCGTTTACATATTAAATATCTTGACTTTGAAAAAAGTAGCCTATTAAGTTTTTAGGGCAATATAACTAGGCTGTACCCTCGGGGAGCCGGAATTGGCTGAATATTTTGCATGAGTACGTTTTTTTGGTTTAACTTGGCACATCTATATAGTCAAAAAAAATTTCGATAATTTTAACCCCTAACCACCAATATATTTTACTCAAAAAAATCAAGACACCGTACATAAAACTCATGAAATCGCCCGCAGGGGTGAGCAGCTTTTTAAAACAATTTTTGTAAAATTTGGAACCATACGAAAAAGAGTGCTTTTAGCAAAAAAAGTATCATTACTATCAGAAAATAATTTTCTTCAAGTCAATTTCGAACTTGATTTTTTGAAATTTGAAATATTGCATTTTGTCACTTCGTAGACAAAAATAAAAGATAAGAGAGATATAACCAAATCGAAATATGGCATTTCCGACTTAAATTTCTCGCGAAAAAATCGAAAAATTATTTTTGAAAAACTTTTCTATTTTTTTTCAAATTTTGAATTCAATGATATTGATACCTACTGTAAAAATCATGCTTTTATCCGCGCAGGTCCGCAGGTCCGCACAGTTTTTTTTAATACAATTTTCATAAAATTTGAAACCAAACTAAAAAGTGTTTTTAGCGAAAAAAGTATCAGTTACTATTAGAAATAATTTTTATCAGTCATATTCGTACTTGATTTTTGAAAAATTGCAGTCAGTCACGTTCGTTGACCACATATATAGAAGGTAAGAGATAAACAATCGAAATATGCGTTTCGATTTATTTTTGCGGAAGAAAAACAGAAAAAAGTATTTTTCTAAAATTTGTGATTTTTTTTCGTCATTTTTTTTCAAAATTGAAGATATTGATACCTACTGTAAAACTCATGCCAATATCGCGCTACAGGCACAAGCTTTAAAAAGGTTTTTCATAAAATTTAAAACCAAACAAAAAAAATGCGGTCACAGAAGAAAAAAGCATCAGTTACTATAAAGAAAAAATTTTTTCATCAAGTTTATATTTTGATTGGATTTTTGAAAAATTGCGAAGTCAGTCAAGTTCGTTGACCAAAAGAAGGTTAGGGAGATGTACCAAATCGAAATATGCGTTTCCGAATTATTTCTCGCCAAAAACAGAATAAATATTTTCAAAAATTTGTTTCATTTTCTTGAAAATTTAAGATATTAATTAGGGGCGCGATTGAAGCATTTCTGTGTCAGAGCTATTAGGAGCAACTCTAGAGGAACTACTAGATGATGTTTTTCCAAAAAACATTTTGTTGGAAAATTTGTTAAAATGTCTCGGTCTTCTTCCTGATGAGACTGAAAAATTAAAATTGTAGTTTAGTGTATTGATAAGACTAAAAGCGTATGCGAATAAAATTTCCGGATCAAGATTTCATAATCTGGGATTAACGTAATTGGTTCTAAAAACCATAAAATACCCAAAAATGAGTTTTTTTTAAAGTGATTCCCTGTGATTCCTATTGAAATGTTGAGTATTTTGACAAACCTCAAGATTTTGCACGAAAACCTATTTTTATCAGAACAGCAAGACTTGTTTGACAATCAAAAAACAGAAATTTTAGTTTTGAAATTAAGCGGTTCAAGTTGGTCCAATTGTTGAAAGATTGTTATATAAAAAAATTAATCGTTTAAAACGAATTAAATTTTGAAGATATCATCAAATTTGAAATTATATTTTTTATTTGATTTTATTGAAAAATCATGCGATTATGATGCCGATAAAAGGGATTTTATGTAAATTATTTAATGTTATTGAAAAATGAGCCCCAAATCGGCCGAAGGCCGATAAAGGGGAGTATTATATTTTCTATTAAATTATAATGAAAAATGAGTCCAAAATCGTCCGAAGGCGATAAAGGGGGGAAATATATTTTTAAATATGATTTGTTGAAAAATAAGCCCCATATGATATGGGCATATGGATCAACGGACCTCAGAGTACAAATCCTAACTATTTGAATGAAACAAACAATGCAAGATATCAGCACCCAATCAAAAACCGTTGATTAAAGAATAGGCCGATTTCATTGGTCAGATTAGGAAAGGATCAACCAATCAAATGTTCAGATTTTCGCATTTTCAAATAGTTAGATTGTACTCTGAGTCCGTTGATCCATATCGGCCATCGGCCAATAAAGGGGGATATAATATTTTCAATTTTATTTGTTTGAAAGATGAGCCCCAAATCGGTCGTAGGCCGATAAAGAGGGATATGATATTTTTTATATAATTTTAATGAAAAATGAGCCCCAAATCGCCGAAGGTCGATAAAGGGGGATTTAATATTTTCATTCAATTTGTTTCAAAATGAGCCCCAAATCGGCCGAAGGCCGATTAAAGGGATATTTTTATTTTTAATTTTATTTTATTGAAAAATAAGCCACAAATCGGCCGAAAGTCGATAAAGGGGGATTTAATATTTTATTCAATTTGTTTTCAGAATGAGCCTCAAATCGCGAAGACCGATTAAAAGGAGATATGATTTTTTTTATTTAATTTTATTGAAGAATGAGCCAAAATCGGCCGAAGGCCAGTAAAGGGGGTTTTTATATTTTGATTAATTTAATCAAAAATAAGCCCCAAATCGGCCAAAGGCGCGATAAACGGGGATATTATACTTTTAATTTTAATTTGTTGAAAAATGAGCCCAAATCGCCGAAGGTCGATAAAGGGGGATTTAATATTTATTTTCAATTTGGTTTCAAAATGAGTCCCAAATTGGCCGAAGGGGATTTTATGTTTTATAATCTATTTTTGTTGAGATATAACCAAAAAAAAATTGCCAAATTTTTCGGAAATTTGTAAAAAATTATCAAAAAATTTTGATTTGAAATGACAAGTTAAAAATTTTAGTTTAATTTTGAAAAAAAGTGTGGGCAATATGAAAGGAAGTTTCAAATTTGAAAAAAATATCTAATTTTGAAAAAAAAATTTACAAATTCTATATAATTTGATAATTTTCTATCAAATTTTGAAACCTTTGTTTAAAATTGATATTTTTTCAAATGGTAATTTTTTCAAAAATTAAATTTTAAATTTTTTTTGTTCAACTTCGAAAACTTTTTTCGAAGAAACTTTTGAAAGAAGTTAAATTTAAATTATTTAAGGGGGTTGTGTCCGCAAAAAAATTGCCTGAAAATCTGATTAATACTTAACACCCTCAAAAAAACGATTGGTGATGGTCTTGTCGCTTTTCAATCAATCATTCTCCACAGATAGCGGCAAAGTCGACGAAGCGGAGGTCACCATTTCTCTTTAATAACATATCTGATCAACTTCATTCATGTGTCAAATTAACGGATTCTCAATGAGCAAAAATATTGTGGTGGTTTTTGTCTGATTATATTAAAAATACAGAGGAGATTACCTTAAAAAAGTGGTATTTTGGCCGGTTTGGTACCGTTTATTCGAAACGACAGTTATTTCAGAATGTGTTTTAACTATTTTATTCGATTTCTCATACAATTTCGAACAAAATTTGATACATTTTCATTCAGTCATAAAAAAATTACATGTATATGAAAATAATGGTATAAAATCTGATTTTAAAATTTGAAGTGTGCAAAAAAAGTTAGACTATAAAATATGATTATACAACTAAACCAGCACAAAAAAACCATTGGTTATAGTTTGCTCTTTTTTATGATGTAGAATTCTCTCACTAGAGGGCGGCAAAGTGAAACGAAGGTACACATATTTTTAATAAAATACGATACACTTTTATTAGAAGTAAAAACGTAGATTATCAAGTCGCAAATAATTTGTTAGAGATTGTTATGTCTGATAAAGTGAAAAATACAAGTGAAGTAACCTTCAAAATATAATATTTTGCGATAAGGTACAATTTTTGCAATGGAAAGACCAAAAATATTTTCTTCAATGACAAGTTTGACAAAATTGTACCTATTGGCCAAAAGTATTAGTATTTTGAAGGTTATCTACTGTATTTTCAATTTTTCAGATAACAAGCAACAAATATATTTGCGCATTGAAATTACGTTTCTTAAAGTCAAAATAAAGTTAATCGGATGATTTATTAAGGAGAAAATGGTACCTTCGTTTTTCACTTTGCCGCCCTCTAGTGAGAGAATCATCATAAAAAAGCGACAAAACTATCACATGGTCTTTTTTGGGCGGTTTAGTGTATCTATGTTCGTCTGAGGACTTTTTTGTGCAGACATATTACTCACTTCAAAATTTTTGTGAAAATCAGATTTTTAGCATTAATTTTATACATTATAAATTTTTGATGACATAAATGAAAAATGTAGTCAAAATTATTGTTCGCATTGTATAAGAAATCAAATGAGCATCGTTAAAAATATTCTGATGAGCGGTTTTCAAATAAATGGTACCAAACCGCCAAAATACCATTTTTTAAAGTTTATCTACTGTATTTTATAAAAATCAGAAAAAAACCACCACTATATTTTGCTCATTGAGAATCGCTCAATTTGACACGGGATAGTAAGTGATCGGAAATGTAATTAAGGAGAAAATGGTACCTCCGTTTCTCGACTTTCGCCCCTTCTCTGTGTGAAGAACGCGATGTATGAAAAGGACGACATCACCAATCGTTTTTTTGAGGGTGGTTTACTACTATATAAGATTTCCATGCCATTTTTTTTGCGCGGACACTACCTTTTAAAATTTTCTTATAGATTTATATCGATTAAAATTAATTTGAAAACTCAAATTAAAAAAATATTGAGTAATTATCTTTTAAAGTCACCCCAGGCAATCACCTCATTATAGTTCTTTTATTCTGTAGTGACGTTTTTAAATAGTCAGTGTACAATAATCAGAGTTCAGACTATATACCTCTTTATCTGCCTACGGCCGATATTGGGATTCATTTTAAACAATAAAATTACAATATATAATATTCCCTTTATCGGCCTTCGGTCGATTGGGACTCATTTTCAACAAAATTAAATACAAATATAATATCCCCCTTTATCGGCCTTCGGCCGATTGAGGCTCATTTAACAAAATTAGAATACAAATATAAAACCCCTTTATCGGCCTTGCCGATTTGGGACTCATTTTATCAACAAAAATTAAATTACAAATATAATATTCTCTTATCGGCCTTCGGCCAATTAGAGGCTCATTTTTCAAACAAATTTAAATACAAATATAAAATCCCCCTTTATCGGCTTAGAGTTCTTGAGGCTCATTTTTCAACAAAATTAAATACAAATATAATATCCCCTTTATCGGCCTTCGGCGATTTGAGGCTCATTTTTCAACAAAATTAAATATTTATCATAAAATCTTCTTATATCGGCTTCGACTGTTTTGGGCTCCTCTTTCAACAAAATTAAATCGAAAATATAATATCCCCGTTTATGGTCGTTGGGTCGAGTTTGGGCTTATTTTTCTAACAAAATTAAATTAAAATATAATTCCCCCTTTATCGGCTTTCGGCCGATTTTGGCTGATTTTTCTACTACAAATTAAATATTGAACATAAAATCCATAATTAGGATAGCTTTGACATTTTAAAATATTTTCATAAATTTTGAATTCTTAGGGTCAATTTACCCTTATACGATTTTGTGAGTAATTATTTTATTTTTAAAATTGTCTTAAACTTCGAATTTAACCTCTCTGAGAAAACATAGGACAGCCTATTACGATTTTTGAATATTTCAACTAAATTTTTGAATCCTTAGGTCAATCAACCCTTATTACGATTTTGTGAGTAATTTATTTTATCTTTAAATTATCTTTTAACTTCGAATTTCACTCTCTGAGAGAACGTAGAACAGCTTATATTTATGAAATATTTCAACAAATTTTTGAATTCTTGGGATCGATTCACCCTAAATACAAGTTTGTGAGTAATTTTGTTTATTTCAATTATTATTCAAATTTCGAAAATCAGGCTTCTCTGAGGAGGAGACGAGCCTTTGATCATTTCGAAATTTTTTCAACTAGATTTTTCAATTCCTTAGGATGAAATAGTATCTTTATACGATTTTGTGAGTACTTTTGTTATTTTTAAACTATTTTGAAATTTTGTTATTCGCCACTCTGAGAAAGTGTAAGACAGCCTATAACCATTTTTGAATATTTGTCTAATTTTTTGGATTTCTTGTGGTCTTTTTACCTTTAATACAAGTTTTGTTAGTAATTTTGTTTATCTTTAAATTATTTTCGAATTTCAGCTCTCTGAGAACAGTTTTATGATCATTTTTAAATTTTTTGGATTTCTTGTGGTCTATTATACTTTAATACAAGTTTGATAGTAATTTTGTGTATCTTTAAATTATTTTCGAATTTCAGCTCTCTGAGGACAGCTTATGATATTTTTTAAATTTTTTGACTTTATTTTTTGAATCCCTGGGTAAATTCACCCTAAATACGATTTTGTGAAGAATTTCGTCTATTTTTAAAATATTCTCGAATTTCGGCAAGCCCAGGACAGCCTATGACCATTTTGAATATTTTTATCTAAATTTTGAATTTTTGGGTTGATTTACTTAAATACAAGTTTGTGAGTAATTTTGTTTATTTTTGATATTTTAAAATTTCGAACTCCAGTTCTGAGGAAGCATTGGACAGGCGCTTTGAAAATTTTTGAATATTTCGACTATATTTTTGAATTCCTTTGCGTCAATTAACCCTAATACGATTTTAAGAGGAATTTTTGTTTATATTAAATATATTCATAAATTTCAGGAAGCCTAGACAGCCTATGATCATTTTTGGAAATTTTTAACCAGATTTTTTAAATCTTTGGGGTCGATTATACCAAAATACGATTTTGTGAGGAATTCTGTTTATTTTTGATATATTCTCAAATTTCGAATTTCAGGAAGCCTAGGACAGCCTATGATTATTTTCGGAAATTTTCAGCCAGATTTTTGAAATCTTTGGGGTCGATTTACTCTAAATTCGATTTTGTGAGGAATTCTGTTTATTTTGATATATTCTCAATTTCGAATTTCAGGAAGCCTAGGACAGCCTATGATCATTTTTGGAAATTTTCAACCAGATTTTTTGAAATCTTTGGGGTTGATTTACCCTGGCGAAAAATATTGATGCTTAGCGACCACGCTTAATTTGCCGAAATTCCACGCTGGTACGCTAGCTATAACACCCGAATATAATTGAGGTTTTTAAAAATAATAATTTTTTATAAATTGCGTGCCTAATGGCACCAACCGGTGTCACAGGTAGTGTTGTCAATTTCATCAGTAGTTCAGAAACGATATTCAATTGACCCTTCCATCGGTTGAAATACAGAAATCAAATAGATACCAGAAAATAACAACTGATTCGGCTGATTTTTCAAAAGAATTCAAAAAAAGCATTAAATAAAATTTTGACTTGATTTGCGAAAATTTTTCATAATATTTTAAAAAAGTCGACAAAAAATGACAAATGAACATGTTATGATTTTTAAACAGCAGTCAGAAAATATGTAACATGCATAAAAAAGTTAAAGTGGCTATTCTTCGTTTTTATTTCACAGATTTCAAAAAAAAAAAATTTGGGTGAAAATGCGTGAAATTTTAATAATATTTTGAATTTTTTTGAAATTTTACAAATTCAAAAATAAAAGTTCGAACTCAAATCTTTCCTTAAATAGATAAAAAAATTTTAATGAGCTGACACAAATTTATTTTGGTTCGCTAAGATAATAAGCACAAAAAAATAAACCAACTAATTATTTTCGTAAGTTAAATTGACGCCAGTCTGCCACATCGCTGCTACCCTCTTAAGGGCCTTGGTGCATTTTGACAGATTTGCACTTTCTCAATTTTTCTTGTCTTGATGGGAAACTTTTTGCCACTTCAAAATTTTTGTAAAAAAACTTTTTCGAATACAAGTTGCCACTTTTGAGCTTACTATGTATAATCTGAATTTTTTAAATTAATTATTTTCACTTTAAAAAAATCGTCTTTTGAAACAACACTCAAAAAACCGCGGTTTGCTATCGAAGGTGTCTAATTACAGTAAATTTTTTTATTATTAATTAGGAACCTTAAATACGTATTGTTGACCATCGAAAATTTTTTATTTTCAATTTATACGATTTTTAAGTCAAAATCGAAAATTTAAATTTTTGAAAAAAGACGAAAAATCCAAATTTTAGCACATCGAAAGAAATATTTTTTTCGTGAGTTAAATAAAATAAATTTGAAATAGTCGACAGGTCGGCTGACCAAATAGGCATTTCGATGAAATAATTCTTGTTTAATTCTTGATAAGAGAGGGCTTAACTAGATTTCGCGCAAACCGTATTTTCATTCAGAAAAGTATGATTCAGAGTAAAAACAAGAGCGAAGAAACAAAACGTAGACGTGTTTAATTTATAGTGAAAGTAAGCATTCCTAATATTTTCAGCTAAGAATTCCAGAAAAATAAGTTTCAAAAATTTGAACCGGAAATGCGGAAAATTTTCAAAATATTTCCAAAAAGTTTCGACCAAAAATCTAAAAAAGTGTCATATGATTTTTCAAATAGCATATAAAAAATATTTGGTCACCTACGCGAAAAGTTAAAATAGCCATATTAGAGTTTTTTTCGTTGATTTGAAACAAATAATGCAAAAATATTTGAACACAAAATAAAGAATTTTTTTGATAATGTTCGGAATTTTTAAAAAAATTATATAATTTGTCGAATTCGAAAAGTTTAATTCGAGAAGTCAAAATTTTCTTTAAAAGCAATTATTTGAAAATTCTGTAGTCACAAAAGTTGCCTGGATTATTAAACATTATTTTGATGGTATATTGAGAAGAATATATAAACCCAGTAAAAAGTTTTTTATCAGAAGCCCATATCCGCGGATATATGTATCTGTCAAAATGCACCGAGGCCCTTAAACGATAATTGATTATTTCTTGTCCTTTAGATTGTTGGCAATTTAGTTCCCGTGTTATTTTGAAAGTTTCTATCAATTTGAGTATGGAGTTTCAATCAATTTGAGATGGAGTTCCAATGGGAAAAGGATATTAGCTCGAGTTTTTTTATGAAGAAATTGTGCGTTTTCGTAGTCTTTTTCGTGAAATGACCTACGAGTTTGTTACGAATTTGAAAATAATTTAGGATATCTCAAAATCAGAAACAATAATTTTTTTCGTTTTTACGTTTGAACATTTTAAACAAAAGTTAAAAACCGTTAAAAAGTAGTAAGGAATCCCCGGCAATTACAACGATTGACATGTTCTATCCAGTGTTCTAAAACGGGATGAGTTTTCAATCCCGATCCCCCCGGTCCCGACTCATAAATTTTTATTCAATCCCGATCCCGAGTGTTATTATTTTTTTCAATCCCGATCCCGATGTCGGGATATCCCGATCCCTTAGGGAATCACTAAGACAACATGAGTGAGATTCGAACACGCGCTATATATTTTTCCTAACCTAAGTCCATCTTAAAAATGCTTACTATCTCTATAGCGCGTGTTCGAATCCCACTAATGATGTCTAAGTGATTGTCTTAGTGATTGCTTGAGTGATTACACACCGATCAACTTTGGCGGTCCCAATATCAAGCACCCTTGCCTGTAATCATACTCAAGACTATCAAAATTAGTTTGATTCGAAAACGCGCTATAGAGATAGTAATCATTTTTGAGATGGACTTAGGTTGGGAAAAGGATATAGATAGTAAGCATTTTCAAGATGGACTTAGATTGGGAAACGGAGATGGACTCAAAGCCCAAATATCGCCGACTACTCCTTTTAACGTGTGTTTTTAACGTTGTGGCTACGCAATCTAACCAATAACTGATAAAGGGATATGATATACAGCATATCCCTTCATTACACTTTTGTTAATATCCCGGCAGTATCTGTCCGAGAAAGTTCGTTAATTCATCTCGCCTAAATTTATAACAGGAAACTTTCTGCGATATTGTCTCGACCACTGACAGGGGCCCCTGTATAATAATTAGCACAGAATTTTGCAAATAAGTTTTTTTGAAATTAGTTTTTATCTATGTGCAAAATCAAACAATACAACATTTAATTATGTTTTGCAACTTTGACCACCCAAAGTTAAAATAACTTTATTTCCAATTTGGAGATAGATTCATCTTTATACAAATGATTACATAACTTATACAGTAAAATCCTTCTTTTTGCTGGAGTTGTTAAAAATGGGATAATGGTTTCGTACGGTGGTGCTGGACGTCTCAGATTTTTCCATTTTGGTTTTCTAAACAGATAAAAATTAGTTCATGGTTATTGTTCAACTTGTAGAGTCGCCTAAAATACATATTTTCTAGAATTAAAGTTAAATATTAAAAAACGGACTTTGCCAGTTAGTTGGCTTGAAGTGACTATAGGAGTTACAATTAAAAAGAAGTCACTCTTTTTACACGTGATCTTATTATAGTATCATAATATTTTCTGAAAAAACCACCTGACCATATATTTGTCACGAAAATTCCGCTGATTTGTCTACAATTTTTGTACCTAAATAATTGGATCAAAATTTCAGTCGTTCTACTGTGGCAGACTAACGGATTCAGTTATTATTTTTCAAAGTTATCGTCAAATCCCTTGTGATTCATACTAACAAATTTTTTATAGCATGCACTGAACTCTAATGTGTTGTCAGTTCAAATTTTTTGGTCAAATAAATTGAGCGAGATATTTTTTATTTATTCCTAAACTTGGCTATCAAGGGGTTCGAGTAGTAATAAGTTATTAGTGTAATGAAACTTAATCCCGGGCAATTCCCCTCAGATACTTCCCTCGATTAGTAAAATAAATTGATAGTTGACTTTTTAATGGGGCTATTGTTTACCAAGTTCTTCCCGGACAATAACTCCTATAATATTTCTCTTGATATGTTAAAGATAAATCCATATATGAAGTTTTAATACGGTCATTTTTATTCAATAAGATTGATTGAAAAATTTTCAAATTTTTTAAATTTGTTAAAATCGAATATTTCCGTCTTTCCTAGCTATTGAAAGTTGCTGATGCTGAAAAATAAAAAAAAACCTAAAACGGGAAGTTCTACGATTTTTGAGCCTTTTTATTACCAGCTGCTGACCGTCAGAATTTAAGTCCTTGAGTCCTATTTTTTGCAGTTCTAAATAAATTTAGTATTTGAAACACTTTTTGAAAAGTTCAAAGCACCGTTAATAACTAACCAGTCTTTTCCAATAAAGCTTTATAATATCGTAAAAATAACGGCCCTTTAACTGAAAAGCTACCGTTCAAAAATAAATTTTGAAACCCATTTTTCTGGTCAACTGCTCCATTTTATTCGTAATTTTGTCCATTTTTGTAATTTTGACCATTTTTTGTAATTTTAAAATTTTTTTTGCTCTGCAATGGCAAATTTATAATGACAGAACCCATTTCGAAATTGGACATAATGTTACTCGAACATTTATGTTACTCTAACATTTTCACATATAAATCAACTTTTCTCGTGGTTTCTCTTGAAAACTTCTTTGAACGAGTTTAAGGACTGAATATTCGAACGTTTAACAAAATCATTATTCAAAAAAACAACTCAATCATATTTCCTTTTTTGTCAGCTAATTTTTCAATGAAAAAGTTTTTACCGTCATTCTTTACTTAAATGTAAGTTCTGATATGTTGCATCAAAGTGTCCAAAAATAACTATTCGGAACTTTCGTGTTTTGTAGCATGGGCCATGATTCATGGCTCTTGATTCAAGTTGTAAGGAATAATTCGTTCTCGATAATTACCTAAAATTCCCGATCTGTAAATTACGACTCCTCATCGTGAGGTGTCGATATTTTCCTCTGATATGAAAATAGTCTCTTGATGGGTTTTAGGGCAAATTCCGCGAAAAATGTTCTGCCGAAATAAAGTTACCCGTTTAAATTATTTCAGAAAGAGTGTTTGGGTTCTGACGATGTTTACTAATCACGTTTTTTCAAATCGATATCAAAGTTATTAGATAATATCAGTGATGCACAAACTAGTTTTTTATTGACATTTACACTACATACACCCGGCTCAATACATTTATACTGAACACAAGAATTTACGATGATCATAAGATTCTGATGTGCACCCTGTTTTTACGATTCCAAAAATCTCCAGTATAAAATGTGTACGAGTTTAACTTTAGGCCCAAAAATAATTATAGAATTGTCAAGGAAACAATTTTATATCCTTCTATAATCTATCAATTCTATAATTATCAATTCTATAATTATAGACACGAATGGAAACAACTTTATTATGTTCAGACTGAAGTATGTAGTTCTTACGATTCAAATACATGTAGATAGCTGTACCTTTTTTTATGATTCGTAATATCCCATGCTATTTTGGGACTTTGAAAGAAATTCAAGTAAACTTCCTCAAAAATATTCCCCGAATTTTTTAAAAAATCAAAGATATGGTCGTCTTTGGCCCAAAATTGTGATTTATGGAAAAATGGAGAGTAAGCTCCAGATATTAAATCAAAAAAGAACATTTTAAAATTCAAAAACATACTTTTCTTCGTATCTTTCTCTTTTCGGAAAATTCGGAGCATTTTGCATTTGAAAAACCATATTAAAATTAAAGTTCTTTGAACCACAATCATGAGAGAAATGGGTTACTGTGTGAGAGTTTTCGATTTCACCTGGCGATCTATCTGACATGAATATGAAGCTCATTGGTTGATTTCCCCTGAGCATTTAAAAACTGCTTATTTTCTTTGTTACTATTGTCAAACTTTTTGCCTACCCATTTTTATTGAAAATACCCTTCAAATTTTGGAACATTTAATTTTTTCTAAAATTCAGTTTACAAATTCAGCAAATTTTTTTGGAACGTTTTCTCTGACTTTTTTTTGTGTCGTTTTTATAAGAAAATTGACGACGATGATATCTGACGATGTTGTACTGAAAACCCAAATAATAATTATAAAGAAATAACTTGACTAACCTTGAATCATTTTGGGTTTCTCCATCGAAGTTAACATGAAGTGTAGTGCCAAAAGAAATAAAAAATCATAAACAAAAAATTCTAAATTCTCATCCAAGAAACAAATGTCAAAAATGTTCGAAAACTGTGTCCTTACCAATTTAATAGGTTTTAGTTATGCAACAAAAGTGCCGAGTCAACCTTACTTTTTTAAATAAATGACCGAATAAAAATCAGGCGAGAGTTCTTTTATTCACATAATTCCCATCCTATAATATGTGCACAAATATCTATGGCAGGCCACAAGTTAATAAACATTTTTGCATTTGCGAAAAGACAACCAATAAGTGGTTCTGGTCAGTTTTTTTATCAGTTTTAAAATCCTATGGTGACCATAGTATCGTCAGTTAGGAATCTAAAATATCTCAAATGGAAACATTGATCAAAAAATGATAGAAAACTGTTTTAACGGGATATTTTAAATACAAATTTTGCATCCAATCAAAAATCTTCAAAACAAATTTTAGCTTGCAGTCAAAATTTCCGTATATTTTTATTAATTTTAAATAAGGTTTTATCTACCAGACCTGAAGTGAAACCATTAAGACGTTTGAGCAGAACAGTTTTTTTCAAAAGTTCCCTTTTTAAAATCTCGGGATAGTCTTAGATGGCATACTTCAGGCTTGTTAAAGGGATGACTTTTGCGTGGGTTTTCCATCCCCCTTTTGCGTAGGTTTAAGCAAAAGATAATAGGGTAAAAATCGGGATTCGGATAGAAAATCCGGTCGGGGATCATCCCTTTTACAATCCTGGCCTACTTATAGTCCGAGATATTGACTTTGGGGTTATAAAAACATGAATTAAGTTAGATGTATGTATTTACAATTATGTGGCTGTGAATATACTTTTTTGTGTAGTTATTCTTTTATGTACAAAAATGGCGATTGAAAACGACTTTTTGAAAAAATTCAAATTACGAAACATCAGATTTTTTTTGAATTGCATTTCAAAGCAGCTCCATTGATTTCCTAACTCTTTTTGACCAGTTAATTATACCTTAGCCATGTTGTTTCCAATTTCTAAAATGAGCTTTCTTAACTGCTAGTAACATTTTGTCATAACTGCCTGTGATTTCCGCTCACCGGAAACCAAGAAATGTTCGTATTTCCATAATTATACCTTTTTCGTGGGTTTTTTTGAAAAATTGGTATAATCATTTTGTGATATGCTAAACCGAATATACAGTTTATGAATATAGAATAAGAAATGATGTATCACATAATTAGGTAAACTAGTGACCTGGATAAGTTTTGAACTAGCTTTTCAACCGTTTTTGCGTTGGTTTCGTATTTTCTGACAGTGATCGTTTTTTTTCTCTGTAAAACTTCAATCTGAAAAATTTCCAGCATACGCTTTCATCTCCAAACTAGAGGCTTAGAGAGTAAACAAAAATCAAAGAATGCAATTTTAATAATTTTTCACGGAAATTTCTGAAGAAATTAACAAAATTTTCGAGATGTTTCCTAAAGATGCGAACGCGAAACGTAATGATAAATAAAGAAACTAATTAAAAAATGTTCAAATAAAACATTTTTAATCAGCCACAATTATTCGTTATATTTGTCGGGGCAATAACAAAATTGAATAAGGTAACTAAGAAGTTGAAAGTGCTCACTTAGAAGTTTTAACTTAAAAGTTCTAACTTGAAAATTCAAACTCAATAAACCTTAATCAAAAGTTCCAATATTTATATTTATATTCTTATCATTTATGATTCAATATTATTCTAGACTTGCTCAAGTTCAGATAAAAGTTTTTTTACTGTATAATTATTATACTTGAAGTTGGAATAAAAATCTGAAACGTCGTTAAATATTTATAATCTTTAATTTATATTTCCATTGCTTAATTTGTCATAATTCTCTGCTCTCAAAAAAATAAGTCCAATTCAAAATAAATTTGTCTGTATAAATAGTTTAAATAGTTAAATAGTTAAATAGTGGTCAAAACTTTTGCAATTTTTGCCGAAAAAATTGGTTTGATGAGTGCAAAACAAGAATAGCAAAAAATTTCAAGACCCTGAGTATTTGAAATTTGGTAGCCAAAGAAAATTTGAAAATTTTTTTGCTGGCGTTTCAGGCAATTTTAGAAATGAAAAAAAAAACTTCGAAAAATTTCGAAAAAATTTTCGAAAATTTTTTTTCATTTTTTTTAAAGTTGGCTGAAAACGTTTCGCAAAAAAATATTTTTTTTCAATTTTTTTTTCCAGCCAAATTTTCCAAAAATACTTGAAAATTTTTTAAATCCAACTCAAAAAATTTTTTTTCATAAAACTAGGTGACTACCTTAAGTGATTACATTCATCATACCGAATCGATGTATCTTTTCCCTAAAAAAATCTCACTTACGGGCGTTTGGCCTGAGTTGAGAGCAGAAAACCTCCTTATTTGGGCAGAAAAATACGATTTTTCGAAAATAAATTATCCATTTTTTTGCAAAATTTCGATTTTGGATTAAAAAAATTTCCAATATGATAAGACGCCTATAAAATTCTTCGGTTTTTCGTACAGGTCATATTTAATTCTAACAAGTCGATTTCGACCGATTTGGCGGATCGGTTCGAATGGTGGAAACCCTACCCATAGTCTATGGGCTATAAATTATGGCTCTTGAAATTTTTATACATCGTTCTGGGCCATTGGTCCATAATTTAGATACATTAAATAAAAAATTTAAGACATATCATATGTCACATGGATCAACGGACCTCAGATCCATAAACATGTATATATATATAGAGAGAGACTTTGCTGTATACGAATCGGATTTGACTCTGTTTTTGGTCAGCTCAGTCCAGTAAAATAAAATTTGGGCTAAACGGGATCAAAATAACCATTCTTCATACATGTACTTGTATTTAAAAAGAAGTTTTTTGTTTCTTTAGCGGCTCATTTTGTTCAAAAATTCTAGATTTAAAATCCAAAAATAACTGCAAAATTGTTAATATTACAAGGCTATAAAATCTTTAGTAAAACAATCTTGATTGCCAAAAACGTAAAAATGCAATTCTGTTATTATTTTTCAGATAAAATTATATAAAAACCACTTGAGTGTTGGCTTATCATTTCAGAAAATGAACTTTTTAGCGTTAGTTTTTGTACATTAAATAAATGTAGTAATTATGTGACCATTGTTTAAAAATTACATTACAATATAGTTCAACCACAATGTACAGATTTTCGTGGAAATTGACGCAATTTAAATTCAAATATTTTATTTTCCGTGGTTGAAATGTTCAACATTTTAGAAATTCTTACAGTAAGAATCTCACCTTAGAAATAATATCGAAAAATCCAAATGACTGACTGCAGAGAACTTTGAAAGTAAATGGGCTTTTAACAGTCTCCAAAACGAGCTGAATTAATTAAAACAATCAGTCTCCGAAAGTACAGTATGTGTTTTTTTTTCGTTCGAAGAAATAAAAATGATTCGGAAGAATTCTTCTCAAATTATAGACGATTCTCCCGAATCATCCTTTTTTGTTCGCACAAAAAAAAACAGATACTGGTCAATAAAGTGATTTTTGAAATGTTAAATTAATTATTTGATCCATTTGAGAGCTTTTATTCGACAAACTGTCTGATCTCGGGCAACCTATCAAAATATTACAACCTCTATAGAGTAAAGTCCTGTCTAACCAGTTTTCAAAATATCAAGATTTCTCACTATCTGATCGGTCGACAATGGACTTGTTAGAATCGAAGATTTACATACCAAAGCATTTTTTCCTAAATTCACCGATTAGCGATATGATTTAAAAAAAAATAGGATGGCAACAAATTTTTCGAGAAAATAAACTTGGAAAAACGTGAAATCGACTGCAAGCACACTAAAGTTTAGTGACTAAACGTGAGTTTAAAGATATCGCGATTCGCGATTAAATATATCGCGATTCGCGGTCGAGCTTCAAAGTTTCAAGCTGTTTTAAGTTCAAGAGTTTCCACTATTTAATTACAACTCAAATCCTTTTCCCAAGCAAAAAATCTCAAAAAAATGAACTTTTTTACGGTAAAGTCTTTTGAAGTTCAAAAAATTAAAATTAAAAAATGTAACACGAACACGTTAGTTTTCAGCAGGTGCAGGTCACATTTGGGTCACTTATCGCTTACAAATGACTTGACCTATTTTGAACCTTTGACGAGATTGTTTTTTACAGTAGTTATTTTACAAGATAATGAAGGCTTTAAAATTTTGAACGGTCAAAATAATACGGTATTTACTGTTGATAGACTTAAAAACCGCTAATTTTGAATAAAAACTTTTTTAATAATTTTTTCTTCATGTTGAACAAATTGGAAGTAGGCTTAAAATGAAACATTGTTTGTAGTTAGTAAACTATACTGATTAAAGAGAACACAAAAAATTAGAATTTGATTGATATGATGGAATCATCGAATTAAATAAAAAAAATTATGTAAATATTGAAGTTGAAAATACAATTAAATAATTATAAATAATGCAATTCAAATTGTATTAAAAATGGTGACATTAAATGATTTAGTTGACCAGAATAAACTTTATATTAACAAAATAAACAGAATACAAAAAATTTACAAAAATATGAAATATTTGCAAAATATGAAATATTTGCAAAATATGAAAAGTTTACAAAATGTACATATTTTGTCATATTTTTAAGGTCACTTTCGTGAAAGTTCAAAAGACCCAAAAACCTGGTTGTATATTCTGATTATTCGAATAGTTTGCGGCTTTATAAATAAGTCACTATTATACAATGACTGAAATATGCAAAATTATATGGACTTTCAAAATCTGTAATTCTCTTCGTCGTTCAAATAAATTTTAATTATTTAAGGGGTACTGGTCGCTGGAATTGACTTTTTGGATGAGGAAATCAGCCTAACCGAGAAACTATGGGACAATTAAAATTAGCCATGTTGTAGATCTACCCTTAATCGTGTCAAACCATTGGTCAATAAATTTATGTTTCGATACATTCTGGAATACGTTACCAGTACAAGGTGTCTCTCGACCAAATTTTAAATCTATCTCCTCCGAGGTTTATTTTAGAAAGCAGCTCAAATTATAACATATCCCGTATGACTCATAAACTTAAGTTCTCTGAAGCTTTTTTTTCAAAAATCACTTCAGTTTTTCTTAGAAATCGAGGAAAACTACCGATTTTTTGCGATTTTTTGCATTTTTTCACACAAAAATCTATTCTCCTCTTAGGTTTATATTTTTTTAAACTCCTCTAGAAGCGTTTTTTTTCAAATTTCGACGCCCAAACTCAAAATATAAATTTTTGAATGTCACGAGAAAAAATTTCCGAAAAAATGTGCTTCGATTTTTTCGAAAGTGATATCAAAAAAAAGCCACAAAAACACTGATCAGAAAGTTGGACAAACCGATCGAAGGTAAAATTTTTAAGTTTTAGTGGTTAAATTGAAGCAAACGTTATTTTTTAACTTCATTCTGAAAAAAATACTTAAAAAAAAATCGAAAAAACACGAAAATTTCGAAATTTTTTTTTTCGATAATTTCGTCGGTAGTACACTTGGTTATCATCCCAAATCAACTTGGTCCCAAATGCCTCATAAAACCAGCGACCAGTACCCCCTTAAGCGGGTGGCATAAACCCGGCATCCTGGAGTCAATATAACTTACGAAAGTAGTAAGTCAGTTTATTTTTTCATGCTTATTATAGTTAGCTGAACCGATTTAAATATGTTACAGCTTCATAAAATTATTTTTGTTCATTTTAGGAAAGATTTGAGTTCGGATTTTCATCTTTGAAATTGTGAAAATTTGAAAAAAAATCGAAGCATTACGAAAATTTTCCGCATTTTTTCTCAAAATTTTTTTGTTTTAATAACTGAAATCTGTGGGTTAAATTTTTTTGGTTTTAACCGGTAAAACTAAAAAAATAGCCACTTTAACTTTTTTCATGGATTCATACATATTTTCTGACCGCTGTTTGAAAAATCATAAAATTGTTCATTTTTTATCGACTTTTCAGAAAAATTATGAAAATTTTCCCCAAATCAAGTCCAAAATTTTTTATTTGTGGATTTTTGAACTCTTCATAAAAGATCATGCAAAATCACATATTTAATGTTTTGGTATCTATTAAATTCGCACGATATGTCGGGTTAGAGTCGCGGATTATCATTTTGAAATGTTGATGAAATTTTTAACACTTGGATCTGTGCAACTCGATAAGTTGCCATTCGGACACTAAATCTTCAAAATTTTATGGTTGTGAAAAATTCCAAATTGAAATATGGTGGTGTATATATGTGCGGCCATTTTGTTTAATAGGCAGGACATTTTTTATGTAAAACCGCAATTTTGAGGTCAATTTTTATCTCCAAAAATTAAGCTGTTTTTCTCTACTTTTTGTTTTGCCAATTTTTCACTCTTTTTCAATGGAAAAAACTTTAAGTATTAGAGAAATTTTCGACGTGCAGAAGCTGAATAAGGAAACTAATTAGCGGAGTAACACCCGACAATGTCTGAAGTATATTAATATCTGTTTAAAAAAAATTCTATAGTCGGGTTAAGTTGGAAATGATGCACATTGAAAGTATTTTTTTGTATTTTTAACTATAGTTAGTTATGTTTCAAAATAAAAAATGTAAACTTTTGTAAGAATGAACACTTTTATTGAGATTAAAATAAAAATAAATTTCCTCATTTTTTTCTTTCATATATTGCTCTGAAAAAAGTACCAATCTTGCTGGACTTATGCCACCTTCTTAAGGGGGTCCTGGTCGCTGGCTTTGTGAGCCCTTTGGGGTATTTAAAATGCTCCGAATTGGATTAGGGTGATAACTAAGCGTACTTTTGACCAAATTATCGAAATTTTCGCGTTTTTTTCGATTTTTTTTCCGAAGTATCTTTATTAGTACTTAGTACAAGTAATTTGAGTATTTTTCAAAATAAAGTTCTAAAATATCATTTTCTTTATTTTAACCACTTAAACTTCAAAATTACATTTTGACGTAAGCCAACTTTCTGATCAGTGTTTTTGTGGCTTTTTTTTGGGTCTACTTTCGAGAAAAACCTTTTTTTCGAAATTTTTCTCATGAGACCCTGAAAATTTTTATTTATACTTTTACTTATGGTAACGTGTTCGATTTATTCATTTTCAACCATTATTTAATAATAAGAAAGCGACGCACAAATTTCAACACAAAAATTTTTTTGAACTGGAGTCTAGAAAAGCTTAAATAAAGAGACCGTAAAAAATTCATATTTTTATTTTTAAAACTTCAAATTTGCAAAAAATTTCATACAGAACTTTCTATTTAAGAGATAGATTTTCCGACGACAAAAAAATCGGTAGTTAATTTCATATTCTACAGAAATAAGAGCATAACAATACAAAAAATTCCTACAGCCGTTTGGTCTACTAATTCTACAAGGTATTTTAAATTTCATATTATTTTCAAAATCAAATCAAAGAGGAGATAGATTTACCCTTTTGGTTTAGGTCTCCTTGTCTCGCTTATGTGTCTGGGAGTCTATGCATACAAAACATTAGGCACGTTAATAACGCAAGCTGAAGGCTGGGTCTAAAACAAAGATGATCTAAGATCATTGATCTTATTACTTTCCTGAAATCCCCATGTGGCTAAGTTTTTATCGCGCAAAATCAATTCCCGCGACCAGTACCCCCTTAAAGAAGATTATAAATTCACTAGAAGATGTCGCCAGAATGGAAAAAAAAATTATGTTTATGCCTTTTTTAACATCAAAAAATTTAGTTTTTTTATTATAAAAAACCTACATTTAAAAATTACTAGAAAAATTAAATAAATATTTTATTAACTGTGGTCTACAACGATGAGCAAAAATTTCTTAAAAAATAGAAATGAATTAACTGAATCTCAAAAAATAAAAAATTTCGGTTAAACAGAATCAAGGCGGGAAGAACAATTAGTTGCATGTTATAGAGCGGGCCCTTTATTACGTATTCTCGTCTGGTAATAATTTGCAACAATTTTTAAACACATACTGAGATACCGACTCAAAACTTGTGTTACAATAGTTTAATTTCTCACATTTTTGGTCCGATTTAAAAACGTAATCTGCATAAATTTGTTTTATCATTTTAATCCCCTGTGAAAAAATGCATATTTTTGGTGTCAACAAGAAACACTTCTTCAGCCACGTTCTTGCAAAACAAATGTTATTATTTTGAAAACTTATCCTGAGTGTTTCTCTCTTGAAAAAATGACTAAATTTCGTAATTAACAAAATATTTACATTTTGAAAGTACCTTTTCACTGTAAAAAGTTCAATTATACCAAAATCATATTTAAATTTTGTGTGTTCAAAATACTGCTTAATTTTGCTGGTTTAGAATTTGTTTTTCTAAAGTATATCAGTAAAAAAGTTTGAAATGCCTAAAAACAAGTGATAATCTCATTGGCACCATGATACTTTTCAGGCCAACTCGCGCGCCAATTGGCCTAGAAATTTACGTAACGATCGCATGCCGAAATTAAAGCACAAGCTTTCATTGATCCGATGTCTGACCAATTCTAGAACGGCAAATAATTGAGGTTTTTTGGCATTCGCAGAGTAGTCTTTAAAACGTTTATAATATCAAGCCCAAGCTCATCTGAATTTGCTTGTTAAAATCAAAAATATGATTTTTTGAACAATTTCCGAATAAATGTCGAAAAAAAAGGTCACGTGATGAGACTGAAAATACCACTAAAATCAAGCTGACAATTTACTGGTGAAAAAACATTCTTATGGCATATCGCAATTTTTATTCTAGACGCGGCAAATAAGCGAATATGTTTGAAGCTACAAGAATACTAAGAAAAAAATCTAAAAAAACAAAAAAAACTTCGAAAATTTATTCGTTCATTTGGCTTTTTTGCACTTTCAAAGCATTGGCAATCGATCAAAGGCATTTATTTGATAAAATACTGGCAGAAAAATCAGAGTCGCATACCCCCTTAACCCGTGTGAGCACAGAGCCTCTATTTAGGCTCAAGCATACTTAAAATCATCTAAACCCGGCAAAAAAACATTGTACAATTGTCTCGTCCGAATACATTATAAACAATTTTGCGGCGATCCCAAGAAAATAGTTCATTTTTTTGCAAATTTTGTTCAAATATTACGGGGGTTGATTTTTTGAGATTTTTTTCTAATGTTTTACAACCATGATGTTTTGTCAATCAGAATTTGAAAATAGCCAGTTTTTAGGAAAGTGTTTTGTGCATCCTTGACATGTAAAACAAAAATTAATTGGTATGTACGAACAGATATTTTTATTCAGAAGTGAAATTTCAAAATTTTCGATTTAAGTATTTCACGAAAATATTTTAATTATTTTAAAATTAATTTTAGCAATTAAAAATTGTCCACAGAGTTACTTGAGTAGTATTTCGACCTAGAAATAATATTAGAAGTGCAATTATCTGCTTTTATAAGGAAAAATAACGATTTTTTATGAAAAATCGTAATTTGGTCAACAAAATTTTAGACCTATTTGGAAATAACTTTTGATTGATCATATATAGATCAAATCGGACCAAGGAATGACGTAGGCCAGATCCTTTTGCATCGATTCCAAAAGCAAAATAATTTGTGAACACCCCTGTGAGCTTGTATCATGTGATATGCTAAACCTTGCTCTTGTCACTAAATTTTCTAGAACTAAAAATCAAAATTCTAGAATTTAAAATGTCGGATGCAAAAAAATATAACCTTTCATCTTTCTTATTTCAAAAAAATTGAAACTCCAACTTACCTTGGGGCTTTCTGTAATCAACATAAAAAAAGCCGTATATATCCCCTATTCCACCACTTTTGTGATATTCCGGCCCTGATTAGGAAACGAAGTGTGTTTTTAAGTAGTAGGGCCGGGATATTCACAAAAGTGTGAATAGGGGATATAGACTCTGGTGCCTTGGCGGAACTTTTTTTTCTGTGCTCACAGGGGTTAAGTAGACACAAAAGTCCATTTTTTATGGGTTTGAAACTATTTGACTCATGTAGTATAAACCCTAGAATCTAGGGCCTAGATAAAGTTGAAAACCCGCGAATACTTGTAAACCAACCATTTGGCTGGTTTTTTCTCCATTTTGCAGCAATGAAAATTTTAAGGATTAATTTGAAGAAAATTAAATAACTGAAAATAATATAGAAAAAATAATTTTAACTATTAACAAAATTAGAAAAAAGTACGAAAACTACATGTTGAATCACATTTATTTGACTTGAACGCATAGTAAAATCGTTTTTAAAGTAATGGGTCTTAAAACATGGATTTTTGTCTTAAAAATTTCCAAAATTATGATTAAATTTTCAAAAAGATTCTTCAGCCACATTCTAGATTTAATTTGGAAACTTATTATGAGAAGATGACTAAATTTCGTAATGAACAAAATATTAACATCTTCAAAAAAATTTTTCTAAAAAGTGCATTTATTTGACAATCATATTCAAATTTTATGTATTGAAAATAAAACTCGATTTTGCTGGTTTAGAAAGCTTTCCTTGAAAATTATTTGGCAATGGATTGAGGCGGCCAAGTCGTTTTAAAAAGTTTTCTTTCTTCGCTGCAGTTTCTACTTCCAGTAACATTTTTTCTTCTTTATTAACGGTTGATTTTAATGATTTTGGATAATTTATCATAATAACATACAAATTGGGATATTATGGCATTTCAACAGACTAATGAGATTGGAATTTTTCCACGGTTTAATTTGAAAATATATTCAATTTAATATTATTCTGAGAAATTTAAAGGCAACATATTATGTTTTTGTATTCTAATGAATCGAGAGTCCAATGGTTCATAAATATCAAATACACCACGTTTAATTCCTTATGAGAAAATCCGGTGTGAAAAGACACGGTTGTCTCTTGATTATTATTTAAATCGTAACTTTATCTTAAATCCTGGAAGAAGGCCGACTTTTAGTGAATACTACTAAAATTTTGTCTTGATTAACTAAAATTGACACTCTTCCCAAGTCGGGAATCCTGACTTTAAGATATCTCCTAATCCTCGCACAATAAAAACTTAATTTATACCGCGTTCAAAATTTGTATGAGGTTCGCTTCCAGAACCGAATTAATTTGTATTTTATGCTGTAGCTTAAATGAAGTTAAAAAAATAAAATTTCAAATTTTTCTCAGATTGAGAAAATTTTGGCTCGTATACTTGAGTTGAGGGTTCATGATATTTAAACAGTTAAACAATCAAAAAAAACTTTGAAAAAGTAAAAGACGTCGGTCACGGCCTTGATGATCGTTTGAAGTAGCGCTGGCTTATAAAAAAAACTTGATGAATTTTGTGCGTTATGATGTTAACTGTATACAATAGACATATTTTTGTCAAAATTTAAAACTTTGCACAGGTACCGCATTTTGAATAAAATCGTTGACTCTTTATAATTAAAATATGTTTGAATCATTCTGTGCACCACAATTCCGCGGTTAAAATATGCCGTTTCTTGCATCAATTTGACGTATTCATGGCATTTCAGAATTTCTACAGTAGTAAATTCAGAATTAAATTTTTGATTTGATTTCGGAATCAGATTTTTAGAAATAATGTTCATTCACACTTGTATGGTTCGGTGGAGAAATAAAATGATTGAAAATATATTAACCCTCGAAGTTACAAAACACCATAGTTCCTAAGAGTTACTTTTGGAAATTTTTCTGCAACATTTTAAGAATCAAATCAGATTGAAGGATCATAATTTCAATAAGTTTTTTTTGTAAAATTACTTTGTAAAATTACTTAAAAATGGTTGAAATCATATAATATTGTCAATATCGTAGATGGTAAGGTCATCATTTTCTAACCAAAGTGTGATAAAGGAATATCATTCAATAAAATATAATACTGCAAGCTCTATAAAAAAAAGATTAGGAGTTTTCTTTGCTTTAATCTTCATGTTTTGCTGGACAAAAATAAATTTTTCGACATTATTCTTCGAAATAACTGAGACTAATCTCTAAAAATGTCAATCAATTATTTGAAAAGTTGAAGATTGTTGCATTAACTCGTAGACTTTAGAAGTGAGTCTGTAACCAGACTTGATTTCTGCCATCTAGCTGCCATTGAACTTTGCTTATATGGCTCGATTTTAAGAATGGCAGCATTTTCTTAAAGTTCGAGCCATATAAGCAAAGTTTCACTCATTTAACTTATTATTTTTTATCTGTCTTTAAAATTACAATTCAGCCCAATTTGCCTATACCATTAAAATACAAATTTGTAAACGTAGAAAAACGGCATTAATGGGGAGAAGAAAAATAAGTCCCGAAAATGGACCTCCAGGTTTCACACAAAAGTGAAATAATAAGATAAAATTAAACCTTTTATTTTATATTTGAAACTACGCTCATATTAAAACTTCAATGGATTTTTTCTATCGCTCTGTCTAAAATAATTATAAGTTTAAACAAAATTCTTTAGCTTAAAATGGCTCTTAAATTGTTGCGAAATATTTTATTCTCGTTTCAAGGGCAAGGTCATTTAAGTTCATTCGTAAAAAAAACTTGAAAGACAACACCAAATAATAGGAAGGGAGCGACTTTCTCATGAAAATATAGAATTATGGGTCAATTATGTACTTGAAGGTCACTAGAGAGCAAACATTGGTCAGATTTTACAGAGAGATTTATTCGCTCTCTGAGCGCCCTTTTAGTACATAATTGACCCATAAGTTGCTAATGTTTTCATTGAACAAGTTACCACTTTCCGATCTTTGGAGGGTTGATTACAAGTCTTTAAGATAGAAACTTTGAAATTGAACGGTAATTTGGATATTACGATACACCATATACCGGTAAATTTTGAAAAGTACTCCCATTACGTCAAAAAGATTGATGATGACTTCAAACGTTTTTTTTAGCCTTTTTTCTCATTAAATCAAAAAGTTCAAATTAAAATCACGTGCCGAATAATCCAAAAATAAGGTTTGAAAGTATGATCATAATAAATCTTTATTTCTTGAAAAAATAAGATCAAGTGATAGTTTTTTAGGAAAATCCCGTTATGTTTTAAATTTCTTAGATTATTTGTTAATTTAGTCCTTGAATTTTTTTGGCGTAATTTGAGTACTATTTGTGTACTTGAACCAAAACCGTATTCCATAAATTAAAAGTCACGTGATCGTTTTTGGTTGTTGGTGTGATTCAAAAAGGGTTAAAAACTTCTAAAAAACCTCTTCTTATTTTCAAAAAGTGATTTAAGCAATTTTTGAAAAAAAACAGTACTATTTTGGCCTACTTTATATCTTGATTATACGGTCACGTGATCATTTTTGAGCTATGGTGTAATGGAAAAAAAGTCTCAGAATTTTTTTTGATCACGATCAAAGGTTTTATTTGGTGATTTCAAAAATTTTTGCAAAAAATAAGTACTCTAATACAGTGAAAATTTTCAAAAAAAAACGCACAAACGTCATTTTGTTTTAAAGTTNCGATTACATGGTGAATGGCAGCTAGATGGCAGAAATCAAGTCTACGAGTTAAAAGCAAATTTTCACCCTTAGTTGATCTCCACTCATAACAACCAAAAGAGGGTTTTATTGAACATTTCAGTCTATTCATTCTTTGAATTTGAAAAACAGAGCTTATATATGCGAAAAACCGCAGGGGCGAGCCTGTGAACAAATTTAATAAACAACGTACTTGAAGAAACGTTACTAAAAGAAAACAAGAATTTATGAAACCAAAAGAAAACTGGAAAGAATTTTAACCATTAGAAACTTTAGAATTAATCCAAATGTCAAATTCGAAAGAAATTAATGAGCATGAAATTAATCTCGTGTTATTAAATGTCATAAAATGAGGCTGAACCAACAAATTTTCCCATTTTATTTTGAATATTTTTTTCTGAAAATATGGACAATTTGATAATGACCGGTAGTATTTTTATCTCCATACTTAGCCAGGAACCTTTTTTTTCATCATTTTGAAAATATCTTGTCTTAATTTTAAGCATTATAATCAAAAATTATGGATTTTTAGGAATTAGAAGTACTGTTTTGGAAAAAAAATTCATCAAAATTCAAATTTCGATAATAACAGCCCTCCGCGAGGTCATCGGCTGTTCAATAATATATGTTGCAATATTGTGACTAAAAAATCCATGAAGAAATAGACTTTTCCNCGAGCCTCTTAAAATCAGCTCAAAAAATCGTTTTTTGCGTTTTCTAGACCGAATTTATTTCGAATTTTTCAAAACGATAGTACAGAACTGCGTGTGTTTCTTGTTGTTCATAAAATCAAAAAAATAATTAACCTCAAAACTCACGAAGAAATAGCCTTTTTGCTACAAAATATGACTTTACTTTGACGCTCGTTCCTGATTGGTCGAGCAATTAGTGATCCTCAATTATGGTTTGGGATGTGAGATTAAAGTTCAATTAATCTACCAGATTAAACAATTAAGTATCACAATGTATACTTTTTCAGAAATTTGCCCTCAAAAAACCAAGAAAACGGCATTTCTTGAATGCGAAGTAACGTGATGATTCAAACATTGAACTGTAATCAATGAAAGTTTTTTATTTTTCTTTAATTACACCATTGCTTGAGGGGGTATATCTGGCAGATTTGACATAATTCACTTGTGATATATTCTGAAAACTAGAAGCTTATGAGGAAAACCAAATTGCGATTTGTAGATCTATCCTTATATCTTGCGATAAAAGTCACATCACTAAAGTTATTGTTTTGACTATTAACACAATAGGTTACAGTATCGTAACAGTGCTGACATTGGTTCAAGATATTTTCAGAGAATTGGCTATCTCCTCCGCAGCCGGTATATCCAATCTTAGCTCAGATTTCCAGATCACGTCGACTAGTATTGTGTTAAATTTTTTATGGAGAGGCTGTTTTTTGATCCCCCAGCGGACTGAACAATTCTAGGATGCCAGATAACGCGATCTTTTTTAACAATTGCAGACTTCAAAATCTATTCCCTTCGGCGGATGATGCTTTGCAAATAGCTCAACTTATTTATCAATATTCCTCAGAACATTTTAAAGCGATTATGGATGCACTTTTTTGCAAATTTCGAGCTAGACACTTGGAAATCTGATTGTTTTTGGTCATTTTTTCGGCCGACCCCCGGCGTGGCCCCGAGAAAATTTCAAAAGATAAAAAGTCGCTTCGAGTTTTTCGTAAAGTAGTTTCAACAAGAAAGCCGTAAACATCTGATGAGAAATCGTTGGCGCGTATCGTCAAGTCTGATATCTTGGTAGCATTTTTTTAATGCCTCTAAAGGCCTTCATTTAATACAGACAGATATACGCCCTCTTACGTCACTGATGGGGTGGAACTTAAGAAACGTCCTGACGTGGGTTAACAAGTCTTGCTTGAACAAGTATTTCTTGATACATTATAAAACTGGATCTATAAGTAAGCTCATAGTCATTACAAATTTATTTTTGTATTAACTACAAAGAAAATATAATTTTTGAATTTAGAGCTGATCTTGCCAGTTTTTTTTTTTGATAAGAAGAGATAACCAGTAAATATAAAAACTTCCGGTTTGATGTCTAAACTTATTTTAGCTAATCTGGATAACCAATTGAGCATATTCCGGTCTAAACTAAACGTGACGTTAAAAAAGTACCGTATAAGGTTACCAATGTCTATTTATGAAAATGATATTCGAAACATTTTCAAATTTATAGACGACAGGGTTTTTTGTCACATATAATTCAAACTGATGTATGTGAAAAGGAAAAAACAATTGTTTCTTTTTGGCGATTCGCTTCAATAAATGAAAGGCGTCATCATTTGTTTGACCCTTGAGAAGAAAGTATGATTACTAAAATTGAACATAATAACTTTTATTTAAGCAAAATTTAACATGAATAATTATATCGAGAAACAAAATTAACAAATAGTTATTTCTAGAAAACAAGAAAGCCCTATTTCAATGGTAACCACCTGCCGGGCAATTATATTTACTTTGCACGGCAGAACTTGCGGGAAGTAGAAATAACGGGCGTTTCGAGTTGCTCCCAACTAATCAGCTTTATTTTTCAAGGGAATTAAAACTATAGTTATAATAAAACGATGACTTACCGTCGGTAAGTTTTAGAGGGTTTTTTTATAAGGGAGTAAAATTTATTCAAGACACTTTTTGTCATAATTACCCTCAAAAGATCTATTCAACCTTGTGAAACCCTCGCCGCCAAAAAAATTGACCAATAAGCGATTTGGAAAATTTCTAACATTTTCGATCGTCAATCGATTTTTTCCTAACATTAGTTAAAATCCACGAAATTTCAGCCAAATCGGAGCAACTTTAGGGGTCGTCTACGATTTCGAGAATGTTGAACACCGTGCGCCGTGCTTTTGCCGGTCAAGAACAGAAAAGTGATTAAAAATGAGTAATATGTCAGAAATATTTTAGAAATTTCAAATTAATGAAAAGTGGTAACAAGCGATATTCGTCGTAGCCGAATTCCGGTCATTATAGGTTTCCCAACCTCAATTCAAGAATGAGTATTCATATTGAGGTAGAGGAGTGGAAGTTTATCTAAAGTCTCTTATGTTTTGACAGACTGTACTAATTCGTACATATGTTTTTTTATAATTTCAGATGATACTATTTTTAAAAAAATTGAGTGGTCTAGTTTTTTGTTCAAATCTCACATTATATTAAAGTTATGGCAGTGCCATAATGGCACCTAAAATGTGTAGTTTTGCTAATATTGAACTCAAAAATCACAAAATCGTTCTTTTCATGACGGGTACCATCTTATAATAATACAAAATTTTTATTTATGAAGCAAATTCAAGATCTTTAAATTTTTATTCTGGTTTGACTCTCTGACACCACTTTTGCCTGTTTATTAAACAGTGATAGAAAAATTTAGTCTTTCCACTAGAACATTTGAATTTATAGTCAAGCAATAAAGCTTGGCTTGAAAATCAAGCAGAAGTCATGCCACCTCAAACCGAAAAAACTTGACTTAATTATCAACCAGGTCAAGTCGAGCCAGTTGTAGCCAGGTATTGCTGACCCCTGGTTGTAGCCAAGGTTTGATCAAATCCAACATCAAAAATACAAATAAAAATACTTCTTTTGAGAATATTTTTCAAAGTGACCTTCCGCTCTACAAAGTGACAACTAATTCAATTTGAAACTACTTATTTGCAACCAAAAAATTAAATCGTATTTCTATCGATACGTGTCGAAAAAACTGGATTTTATCGGTACCGATTTGATCCGATATAGTTCAAATTTCACCCTCCTCCAATACAATCAAATATGGTTGAAAAATACCTACCGGTCGATACGATCCGATTCAATCCAGTTAAAATTGTACACCCTTGCGAATCGCAAGTTGCGATCCAATCAAATATCCCTTTACGAAGAAGATAGATATTTACTAGTTTGGTCTAGTACATTATGTACGTTAAGTACCAATGTACTAGACCAAACAAGAAAATATCTAACTTCCGCGTAAAGAGATAAAGTTTTGATTTCCTCGATCCGATCCAATACGATTTTTATTTTTATCAAGCTTATCCCTGCTTGGAGTTATTCTGGACCAAAAAGTCAAAAAATAATTTCTCAAATTAATTCCCTGAAGTTTGTCATTCAATTATCTAGAATGGCTTGAAAAGCCAAGACACATTTGACTGCATATCCAAAAATTTAACCTTAATTTTATAGAATATTTTTTCGACGGTACTATCACTGTACGAGTGTAAAAGTAAAAAGTAGTATGGTCAAGAAATATATCAACGAAGATTTTGGCCATTTTTTGTCTCTTCTAAGGGAAAATAAGGGGACCAATGACAAGTGTCCAATGATTCAGCCGATAACGGCATAGTAATATTGTCTCTGGTGACCTTTTCTGACAATAATTTCGAGAACAAAAAATTATTCTATCCAACTTTGTTTTACAATCCACTTAGAGCTTGTCAAAAAATCGTCTTATTTTGACCATTTATTCTTAACCCCCTCACACCCTTTGACTATCTGAAGGCCAAAAAAATTTCGGGGGCCAAAACGGCGCAGAAATAACATCGTCACAGACCTATAATTCAAATGCGACATGAAATTTGCAATTCATTTCCAAAAATATGGTTGAAAATTTCATACGATTAGCCGTTCGAAAGATATTTTTTCTACTTTTTTTTAGGATTTTTGCCAAAATTTCTTAAAAAATTAATTGTGTAAAAACGATACATAAAATCAAAATTCTGAGGAAGCCAATTTGTAGGAAAGTATTTCAGGATTATTTTAATATAAGTTTATTTTTCCTGCAGTCTCTATACAAAGAATAATTTATTCACAAGTAATTTTTATGAAACTCAAAATAATGAAAAAAAAATATTTTTCAAAAAATTATTTCGAAAAATTGAAACAGAATTTTAACCAAATTAAGAAAAGAAATGATCAAGTCCTAGAACATAAGGGTGGTACTGATTTTGAGTTATCAGGATGATCAGAACAATGTGCTTTTTCATGCTTGAATATATTTTGACGCGCGGTGCGATTATGAATAAATGTTTTTGTATAGAACGATCAGAGATTATATTTCCAATCTGAGAAAGCATTTAAATAGCTAAGGAGTACCACTTTGTAAATTTGTAACTTTATATGTTCATGTAAATGTATGGTTCAAGAATACAGGTGATGTGAACTCTTTTTCCTCGCTGGATTGAATCGAGTTCAAGACTCAGAAATATCGTAAATGTTATGTGTTATTTAACTAATTTATCCTTTGATATCAAATCAGTGAAAAATAAGTTATTGAGTATCTCATCAGTTTCACGTTGATAAGGCTACAATTATTGTTTAGATAGGCTTTTGCGTGTGAGGCGAAGTTCTCGTTTCTGGGTGTGAGGAGGTTAATATGTTTAGTAATTCTGAGCTATTCAAAAAGCAATCGGATGAGTTCTGGAAGTTTTAGGGTGACGTAGGGTGTTATCGGTTTTCGTTAATTTTAAACGTATGATTGTTATGAAAAATCAGAAAAGTACATTTTGTAGAGAATTTAAAAAATGACAAAAATTTTGGAAAATTTTCTAATAAATCCGGGTTTTTGATTGGTCAAAAATCGACTTTCTTCAAATATAAAACTAGGGCTACAAGCGTGTCCTTCAAAGTCGTGGGATTTCAGCAGTAAAATAATTATTTTTTTAAAGATATGAGTCATATGATGAAATTTGAGCACTGCCGAAATAAAAAATTTAAATTTTTTTGTCAAAATGATATGATTTCCTCAAAAAATCGACATTTTGTGTTATTCTAACCGGTCATATCATATTATATCATATGACCGCTTAGAATAACACGAAATGTCGATTTTTTGAGAAAATCATATCATTTTGACAAAAAAAATTAATTTTTTATATTTCGACAGTGCTTAAATCACACTCAAACGTTAGCTATTGCAAAGGCGCACATTTTCTATGTAAAATACAACTCAAAAAAAATTTAGAATTGCATTTCCGATCAAAAATATTGAGATTGGGAATTTGGCTAGATGAAATAAAATTTTCTCCTTCCCTTAATTAACCCTGCACAAGTTCGTATTAAGAATACAAGGTGGTCAAAAAAGTCCGATAACAGCCTAGGGTGACGACAAAAGTATTTTTTGTAAATTTATTGAAATGTTTCTTCATTTTTCGAAAACTTTTTTTAACTGTATTTCTCTGCAAAATTGTTGATCATCTTTGGCGCTTCATCTCAATAATTCTGCAATTATAACATTTCTACTTTCATGTCAGCTACTGACATGTCATGTCATGACACCTCTTAATTTTATTTGATTTTTTTGATTTGTTCGTTAAAAAACAATGTGCTAACATGTTAACCAAAACTAATTCTAAACACAAAAGTTGAAAATTGTTACTAAAATCCATTAGCTGGATTAAACTGGGGATGTTTTATGAGTGTTTCTCTGGTGAACCAAAATGACCTCAATTTTTGATCAGGTTTTATTTCGAGTTTTGTGATTTCAGATTAGGGACAGGTACCATCAGAATGCTTTGAATTTAGTATAGAAAACAGAAAATAGTTTCCCTTATTGTCTATATTAAATACTGCTAATTTTTGTTGAATTATTCAACACTGCCCGAACATGCTGAAAGTTCTTACGATCCAGAAAAATATGAAAAGTTGGATAAGAAAGGTGAAAGGTTCACCAATGGTGAATCACCATGTGACCAAAGATTTAAAATATGTCCTTTTTGTTATTTTCATCAATTTAAAAAGTTTTTCTGAGAAAAAAGTATAAAATATAACATCAAAAAATAGACCAAGTTTTGAATTTTGATTGGAAAGCCAACTTGTCGAAAAATTTTCATGGCCATTTTATTGTCTGTGTGAGATGAAACAAAATACGGGCTCAAGTCTGTCGTTGTCCCAAGTGCCGCACTGTAACTTGGTTAAAATTTGGAATTTTTTGGTCCCAGATGTGATTTGATTCCAAGTGCATAATCGTCTCAAGTGGGGCGTACTCTTTTTAAATGCTTTCAGGGCATTTCATACTCGTCTTGCAGCACTGAAAAACAGCAACACGCCATAAATTTTTTCTCGCGGTTAGCTTAATTTACCGGTCGGTCGAACATGCTATGAAAAAAATAAGACGGAAATTTTTTTTTCTAGAGATTACGAACTACTATTCTGAAATTTTTCATAAGATTGTTATAAAGCAATGAAAAGTTATGAGCCCTTGAAAAAGCCTTTCCAGACTATACAACCCAGTAAAGCAAATTAACCACGCACTCGCTCGTATCATTTTTACAATCAGACAAACCGATATTCTTATTCAAGTCGACTGAGGATATCGGGTCACTATATTTTTTTATCTGTAAAATTTTTGCATTTTCTCTAATATCCATTTATCACACTTTTGTAAATATCCCGGCCCTGATTAGAAAACGTAGTGTGTTTTTAAGTAGTAGGGCCGGGATATTTACAAAAGTGTTAAAAGGGGATATGAACTTTCATACGTTTTTTGGAAGTTACGAACTTCCGGGATACCATTAATTTGCTTAGTACACGTCGATAAAAACGGATAGATTTGAGTGATAAGGTATCTTTAAAAAAAATTTGATGGCTAGTTGGTAGAGATCGGAAGTTTCAAAGAGTTAAAAAATTTCAAAAATGTTCAACTTAACTTTATTGTTAAAATATCACAATCTGAAATTTTTTAAATTGATTAGAACAAAATGGCTGATTTTTATTTTTGTACGAATCTGAAATATTAAAATTTATTTTTTAATTTGGCAATAATTTCTCAAATATTTTGAAGGAACAATAGAATCAATACTAGGGCCATAAATTGGAGCATTTGGAAATTTTTATAACGTTTAACAAAAAAAACTTTTACTGGCAAGTCAAAAATTTGGTATCTCCTGAAAAATAATATTTTTTGAATGATAAGATGGAATGTGACATTAACTGTTTAAAACCCATATTCTCGAATGTCAATTTTTGGATCATGTAAACATAGATTTTTTAAACCAATGATTGAATCTCATTATCAAATTTCACCTGAATCTTGAAAAAACGCTTATACCTGTATAAGTTATACATTCATAACTTCAAGTCGTCTTGTGTAAAAAGTGTAGAATTAATGATCAATGAAAAGTATTTTCAACCCAAAATATTGATGTTTTGTCGTTCAGCAACTTGCAGGATATCTTACTTTTTACCAACCATCGTGTCCTTGAGATGTTGTTTTAACAAACTAAGAATGAAGTAAAACCAGAGATAAAACCACCACCAAGATTGCAACTAGAATAAAAATTAAGTTGAAAGCAAAAAAATTAGCTACCAAAAAACAAGTCGTTCCAATATATCCTTACGGAATAATTTGTTAAATTTCGACCGTCTAAACCCAGC
>SCLH01000365.1:842926-872861 GCA_004367855.1 Oikopleura vanhoeffeni | reverse complement strand
GGGTCGTCTACGATTCAGAATGTTTGACACCGTGCGCGTGCTTTTCCCGGTAAGAACAGAAAAGTGATTAAAAAGTGAGTAATATGTCAGAAATATTTTAGAAATTTTCAATAATGAAAAAGTGGAACAGCGATATCGTGTAGCGAATCGGTCATTATTAGGTTCCAACGGCAATTAAGAATGAATTCATATTAAGTAGGAGTGAATTTATCTAAAGTCTCTTATGTTTTTGGCACAGACTGTACTATTCGACATATGGTTTTTATAATTTCAGATTACTATTATTAAAAAAAATTGATGTGTTAGTTTTTGTTCAAATCTCACATTATATTAAAGTTATGGCAGTGCCATAATGGCACTAAAATGTGTTATTTTGCTAATATTGACTCAAAAATCACAAAATCGTTTTTTCATGACGTGGACCATTTATAATATACAAAATTTTTATTTATGAAGCAAATTCAAGATCTTTAATTTTTATTCTGGTTTCTTTGACTCTCGACACCACTTCTTGCCTGTTTATTAAACAGTAGAGAAAAATTATAGTCTTCTCCCTTAGAACATTTGAATTTATAGTCAAGCAATAAAGCTTGGCTGAAAAATCAAGCAGAAGTCTGCCACCTCCAACCGAAAAACTTGACTTAATTATAACCAGGTCAAGTTCGAGCCAGTGTAGCCAGGTATTTGCTGACCCTGTTTGTAGCCAAGTTGATCATCCAACTCAAAATACAAATAAAAAATACTTCTTTTGAGAATATTTTTCAAAGTGACCTTTCCGCTCTACAACCAGTGACAACTAATTCAATTGAAACTATTATTTGAAACCAACAAATTAAATCGATATTTCTTACGATACGTCGTCGAAAAACTGATTTTCGGTACCGATTGATCCGATATAGTTCAAATTTCACCCTCTCCAATACAATCAATAGGGTTGAAAAATACCTACCGGTTCGATACGATCCGATTCAATCCAGATTAAAATTGTACACCCTTCGAATCGCAAGTTGCGGATCCAATCAAAGATTCCCTTACGAAGAGATAGATATTTATGTTTGGTCTAGTACATTATGTACGTTAATACCTGTACTAGACAAACAACAGAAATACTAACTTCGCGTAAAGAGATAAAGTTTAATTCCTCGATCCGATCCAATACGATTTTTATTTATCAAGCTTATCCCCTGCTTGGAATTATTCTGGACCAAAAAGTCAAAAATAATCTCTCCCAAATTAATATCCCTGAGTTTGTTCATTCCAAATTATCTAGAATGCTTGAAAAGGCCAAGACAAATTTGACCTTGCATATCCAAAATTTAACCCCCTCCAATTTAAAATAGAAATATTTTTTTTCGACTAAGGTACTATCACCTGTACGGTGTTAAAAGTAAGAAAGTAGTAGGGTCAAGAATATATCCAACGAGATTTTGGTTTTGTCTCTTCTAGGGAAAATAGGGACATGACAAGTGTCCAAATATTCAGATCGCATAGTAATATTGTCCTTCCTGGTGACTTTTCTGACAATATTGAGAAAAAAATTATTCCTATAATTTGTTTACATCACACCTTAGAGACTTGTCAAAAATCGTCTTTATTTTGACATTCTATCCTAACTACACACCTTGAATATCTGAGGAAAATTATCCGGGGACAAAGGGAGAAATAACATCGTCACAGACCTATTAATTCAAATGCTTTCGACATGAAATTTGATTCTTTACAAAAATATGTTGAAATTTCATAAGAATTAGGTTCCGAAAGTATTTTTTCCCTACTTTTTTTTTAGGATTTTTGCAAAATTTCCTTAAAAAATTAATTGTTGTTAAAAAACGTACCATTAAAATAAAAATTCCTGAGGAAGAATTTGTAGGAAGTATTTATGATGTATTTTAATATAAGTTTATTTTTTGAGTCTTATAAAAAGAATAAGGTTATTAAAATAATTTTATGAAACTAAAATAATAAAAAAAATATTTTCAAAAATTATTTCGAAAATTGAACAGAATTTAACAATAAGAAAAGAAAATGATCCAAGTCCTAGAAATAAGGGTTGGTACTGATTTTGAGTTATAGATGATACAGAAAAAATGTTTAATTTTGCTGAATATATTTGAACAGCGCGGATATTATGAATAAATGTTTTGTAAGAAGATCAAGAGTATATTTAATCTGAGAAGCATTAATAGCTAGAGTATCACTTGTAAATTTGTAACTTTATATGTTCATGGTAAATGTATGGTTTTAAGAATACAGGTGATGTGAATCTTTAATTCCTCCTGGAGTTACGAGTTAAGACTTCAGAAATTCGGTAATGTTATGTGTTATTTAACTAATTTATCCTTTGATAAATCAAGTGAAAATAAGTTATTGATACTCTCACAGTTTCAGTGATAAGGACTAAATTATTGTTTAGATAGGCTTTTGGTGTGAGGGAAGTTCCTCGTTTGGGTGTGAGGAGGGTTAATATGTTTAGTAATTCCCTGGGATATTAAAAGATCGGATGAGTTCCTGAAGTTTTAGGCGTTGACCGTAGGGTGGTTATCACCGGTTTTCCGTTAATTTAAATATTGATGTTATGAAAAAATCAGAAAGTACATTTTGTAGAGAATTTTAAAAAATGACAAAATTTGAAAATTTTTCTAATAAATCGGGTTTTTGATTGGTCAAAAAAATCGACCTTCTTCCAAATATTAAACTACCGGGTACAGGTGTCTAAAAGTCTGATTGCAGCAGTAAAAAAATAATTAATTTTTTCCTAAAGAATTGTATATGAAATGAAATTGAGGGCACGAAAAAATAACACGAGGATATAATACTAATATTTTTATGAGTCTAAAAGAGACGATATAACTACAACATGCTGAAAACCAATTTTTGTGTTGTTGTAAACGTCAAACAAGTCAAATTATTATGTGGAAGTCTTTCCCGAGATATAAGAATACAAGAAAATATCGTATATTTATGGACATATGGTGAAATCATGTCCATTTTGAAAGAAAAAAAAACAACTTTAATCTTTATATTATGACTCAGTGCTCGTAATCACGACTAAGAAGATCTAACCATGTAAAGCGCATCATATTTTCGTAAGTGCACATTACACATACCAAAAGCATAGAAAGTAGAATACTGGGAAATTTAACAAAATATATGAAGATATGGGACTTTGAGTGATAGAAACTAGTGAATATCAAAATCATAATGTTAACATACCATACATCTTTAAAACATACCTTCTCAAAATAAGTGCTGTATATGAAGATAAATTTGTTTTAAATATTTGACTCTGTGTCGAGAATCTGCGCGAAGGATACGTAAAAAATGTGTGAATTAGTAAATTTACTGAATAATTTATTTGACGAGTGTGTGTAAACCATATATACAGTACAAGTCTCCAAAAAGTCATGTGCATGGGTATCAAACGAAAAATTTATGGCGAAATATGTTAAATGCAGTGTTATAATACCAATGTGCGAAATTCTTAAAGCAACCAACAATCATTCTAACGACAAGAAAAGGATATTGTATCAATTCGTGAAACATATCTCTAGCAGACGAAACTTAACAATCTGAGCGTGAAATTATCTTGTGTCACGTGGATCTGGTTCATGCCTTGAAGAGACGAATAATTCGAAGTCAATTATTTATATTTCTATCTATCTCATAATGAATCTATATCACCGGTGTTTATTTTGTTGTTATATTATATACGGTAGATCAGGAAATGTAAGTATGGACAAGTTAAGTAGCTGACCTTATGAGAAATCTATAGCATGCACCAAAATCATTTAAAGTCATACATCGGTCGAGGAATAATAAAAATAACTGCCGTAAAATTTTATGACGTTGATTGAACTAATTATTCAATACAACCGTGGCCAGACATGACTTGAGTTATTTACTGATTTACGCGAACACATAATATTCGTGATGCTAGACAGGTGAAGGAGAGATTTCCATGACAATGGCGCAGGACCTCACTCTCGTGAGAAATATGATAATTATGTGAGAATAAAGGCTGGAAACTACACATTACCGCATTCAATAACGAACTTATCCCCGTTTATATTTTCACAACACATATATCGGGTCAATAAAGTGAAGCACCAATTACTCCAACACCTAGTCATTCATAAAAATAGGACTGCTAGAAAACACAGGAACAAGAACCAAAAAAGTTCATTTGATAAAGATTAATAGAATCAAATAGTTCATAGATCTCGTTTTCTTACCAATGCCACATATGTATATCTTCCGCTGATAGAGTAATAACAAGCTTTTTACAAAATATTTCCAATAGGTGAACCGAATCTTTCGCACATTATATAGCAATTCGAGAGTCAGACTTGTCCCGCGACAACTAATTTAATTCCACTGCCCATTTGTTTAATTGGCAGGCTGTGTATGAAGGAGCTCTCCAACATGTAGAGAATTGAATATCCTATGATCGGGGCCCTAAGTCCCCTGTAGTGATGTGTGTATACCCCTGCCAAACATGTAAATTGGAACGGTTTAAAGAATTCTGCGAAAGTGTGTTAATATATACAAATAGGTTCACCCAAAGAAATGTGGAATTTATCATATCCAAGTTACTGCGATGGAAGTTTCAATACTATCTAAAAGTGTGGCGACACCATGTAACTCCTCCTTATTATATCTCGCTTTCAAGGGCCATATTAGATATTCCTGATCCTTTTTTAAATTGTACCCTTAGACCCAATGTGAATGAAAATATAGTAACCTCTCCATAAACAAAATTATCTTTATCCCTATCGCCCGTAAGCCGTGAGTAAATCACGGATCCAGGATACAATCTATTACCAAATAGCTCTATCGAAAGATGAAGAGGAATTAAGACCCATAGAACTTTTTTTCTAGGAATGACGAATTACAAATACTTCCCTGATATAATATTATCAATTCAAAGGTTGTTTAAAGCCACAATGAAATAATTGAGCCGCATTGGAAAGAAACATTGGACACTCAACAAACTACCCCCTTAGTTTAAACGCCCACATCACCCTACTGTGGTCCGTATCTGTTCAAACCATAAATATCAACCGAAAGAAACGGATTTCTCTCAAAGTCGAGATGATGTGAATAATCGTGTGTGGTACAACTTAATACATTGTTCTAATCTATGGGCATAAAATTTTTTGGTAATGCTAATATTGAATACTCGCATAAGAATAATAATTTACTGACCCGCGATGTTCTTCCTGCGTAAAACTGAATCGACCGCACCTCTGTGTATGGATAAACCTGGTATTATAACTAACCCAGATCCAATGTAGGCGACAGAGGAATATTAACATGGTGTGAAGGGGACTCGAAATTATCCACTAGTTCTGGAGCAAGTATACAGAAACTTCGGCCGCGCACCGAACAGATACAGAACCCAGGAGAGAATCTACCAGCCTTGCAACAAACAAACAAACATGATAACCGCATTGTACTCTGTCACTAACACCGATCGATAGAATACGCCTTCAGGATTTGTTAGTGTATCATAATTTAAAGTTGGCCTTCATCATTTAAAAAAAATATGATGGCTAGTTGGTATAGATCGGAAGTTTCAAGAGTTAAAAAATTTCAAAAAATGTTCCACTTAAACTTTATTGTTAAATATCACAATCTGAATTTTTTTAAATTGATTAGAACAAATGGCTGCTTTTTATTTTGTACGAATCGAAATATTAAAATTTTTAATTTGGCAATAATTTCTCAAATATTTGAAGGAACAATAGAATCAATACTAGGGCCATAAATTGGAGCATTTGGAAATTTTTATAACGTTTAACAAAAAAAACTTTTACTGGCAAGTCAAAATTTGGTATCTCCTGAAAAATAATATTTTTGAATGATAAGATGGAATGTGACATTAACTGTTTAAAACCCATATGCTCGAATGTCAATTTTTGGATCATGTAAACATAGATTTTTTAAACCAATGATTGAATCTCATTATCAAATTTCACTGAATCTTTGAAAACGCTTATACCTGTATAAGTTATACATTCATACTTCAAGTCGTCTTGTGTAAAAAGTGTAGAATTAATGATCAATGAAAAGTATTTTCAACCAATATTGATGTTTTGTCGTTCAGCAACTTGTCAGATATCATACTTTTTTACTACCTCGTGTCTTGAGATCTTTTACAAAGTATAGAATGAAGTAAAACCAGAGATAAAACCACCACCAAGATTGCAACTAGAATAAAAATTAAGTGAAAGCAAAAAAATTAGACTACCAAAGAAACAAGTCGTTCCAATATATCCTTACGGAAAGTGAATCACAACAAAGGGGAATAAAAATCGTTGTTTCCTGTTAATTGTCGAGACAGGTAACACCATCTCTTTCTTACGGTTGTGCACGTCTTATTGTGTTATTTCGAGTCCCGTGTCTACGTGTAATCCCATTTGGGTACGCTAGCGCCCGTGCTGTTCGCTCACCCAAATTGGTCTCGCATCTTTTTCTTTTATTCAGGCGACCAATTTGGGTACGGACAAGCCACCGGTCCCGCGTCTATCTGCGTACCCAAATTGGCTTGAATGAAGACAAGAGTTGGTGAAAACACCGCCATCGTCATCGGCTTCATGCGTAACATCCTGGCGTGGTTAGGCATTTCACCCGACTCCCCACGCACATGAATGCCACAGTCGTAGAAGGCTGACCATTATGCCGGCATAGTAGACGCCGTCAGTACACGGCAGGACTCATCTGAACAACATAACACCCTTAGCCCGGATTCCTATGAGTTTAATATGGGGTGAAACATTCTTTCTCAAGAAGAATGATTCCGACCATGAAAAAAATTTTGGAGCCTCCAAGTGGTACAATTAGTGCACGAAAAAGACAAGCTTTTCGCAGATAAGTCTCCCCGTACTGCCCTAGCTTATGGGCCAGAAGTTAGCCTATGACTGTAACTCAAGTGCGTCGGTGGAATTCCTCCACCACCCAATTACCAATGAATCATGAACGTGCCCGTTTTCACAACATATTTTTCATTCAGAACCAATATTGGGTACGGAGCCACGGGCGTGACTTTCCGTACCGCACCTAACAAAGTATAGAGAGGACAAAAAAATTCGATTGGCACATTTGGGTACGGAAAGCACGCTCCCAAAGTTTAATTGTGTTATTTCAGTGTTGAGTGGCGAGTGAGTGGCGCGAGCAGATGGCGCGAGGAGATGATCACCGGTTGGGGAGCCACTCTACACTGAATACCACAATAAACTATACACACCCAAGAAAGATTTAACCTGTCTCGAGATTAAACAAATTACTTCCATACAGGATATATAAGAGTAACTAACTAAGGTAGTTTTTTAATCAAAAAAGTTTGATGCTAAAATTGTTTTTAGTGTCATTGTTTTTAGTGTTTTAAAGATGATATCACTCGGTACCGCTGTTTTGAGTGATCAGAAATCGAAATAAATCAATCCGACAGTTACAAATATAATTGAGAAATAACTTTTAATCATTATAGTTATCTCATATAAGTTATATGATATAACAATTTTGAGATTTTTTGTACTACAAATAAACAATACTAATATTGAAAAAATTGACCTTCAAATTACGTCTATTGGTCTTACAATTCCGCAACGATATTTTCAAACTATTATAATGCATGATTTCGGGATTTTAGATATTTCTGCTCATTGCGTAGGTCAAAAAAGCGACGGCCCGGCGATGTTTCCAACATCAGCATTGTAGTATAATTTTGTATTTTATTAAAATTTTAGAAAAATGCAAGCTTCTGATTGATCAAAAATACATTCAACTGTAATGCCATTTTTCATGCCCAAATTATTATCCTGAATTTACTGACTTGAAAATTATACGTTTTTCATGGTCATTATTAAATTCTTGGTTAAATTGCGATATCAAATCTGAAAAATGACGAACTTTTTGACTTAAACACTTCCTGGAAAAATACTTGTCGGAACGTGAGAAAATAGAACGTTTTTGTTTTTTTCTAGTTCATGAAATGAAAATCATGTATTTTGGAAAAGCAATAAATAAATTTAATAAAATTAATTAATTCAATAAAATACATTAAGTGGAGCATGATTTTTGTGAGAAAACCAAAATTGCTTTGGGGAAAATGCGAACTATTTACCCATTTTTGGAAACTAAACACGAGATTTAAATTAAAAAACGGTCATTATAAATTGTTAACTTGATTCAAAAAATTTTTATATGTTTTGTATAATTGTGTTAAAGTATGGAAGGAAAAAAAAAAATGTGCCATTTAAAAAACAGGGACATATCGTTCGCATGGTTTTGTCATCAAGAAGCCCATCATCCGTATCTGTCAAATAAGCAACGACCTCCTTGACCAAAAAAAATTGTCTCTTATGTAGTTAAACAAAGTGGTCCATAACGCAGTGGTCGGCATAAAACCTGAATCGGATCGGATCGGACTTTTTTTCGAATCCGATTCCCGATCAGGTTTTTCAAAAAATCTTCGAGCGATCAAGTTTCGATCCGAATCAGGGTTTTTTGGAAAATCTTTCGAATCCGATTCAAGGGTTCCGATCCGATCGGGTTTTTGAAAATTATCGATCCGATCAAGTTCGATCCGAAATCAGGGGTTTAAAAATTGTCGAATCCGATTCAAAGGTCGAAAAGCCGATCAAAAGTTCGATCGATCAGGTTTATGAAATTGTTCGATACGGATCAAAGGTTAGATTCCGATCAGGTTTTTCAAAATCTTCGAATCCGAATTCAAAAAGTTCGATCCGATCAAGGTTTTTTAAATTGTCGATCGATCAAGGTTTCGATTCGCATCAGGTTTTTTTGAAATTGTCGATCCGATCAGGGTTTTTGAAATTTGTCCGATCCGGATTTCAAAGTTTCGATCCGATCAGGGTTTTTTCAAAAACTTATGCCCGACCCCCTGGTCCGTTTACCTGTTTTCCAAATTTTGGTGTTTTGAGAACGAATTGATCGGATTAAAAGTTCTTAGATAGCTATATAGTTGGACCCAACATTTTCGGGAAATTCCATTCATATTGTAAATTTTTTATTTTCCAAAAAACACTTATGGAAAAATCTCAATTTGAATCTTTGAGGAAGGAAAAATTATTCAAAACTGTTCTAAAAAATAAAAGTGTTATTAAGTTTTTCCAAAAAAAAAAAAAGGTTAAACCTTCATGAAAAAAATTAATAAAAAAAAAAAGTCGGACCAATTTATTTACAAAAGTTCAGCCAAAAATTTTGAAAAACTCCCAAAAAGACGCTTTAAAAGTGTGAAGGAACTTTTGACAATTCAAAAAAAACCCTCAGGAGTTACATATTTTTGTGTCTTTACCAATTGAAGAATTATAAAGAATAAAGGATTTGGCCAATGGGAACTTCAACAGCTTCCCCATTGAAACGCTACGGGATAACCCTTCTTCGTAAATTTCAAATAATGGAATTGGCTGTACGGTTTTCTTTAGTATCTGAATTTCTTATTTAGTTTTGAAAGATTTTTAATTATAACGAAATTTTTCTTGTACCCACAATAGTAAAATCTCGGAAGAAAATTAAGCGAGAATTTGCGTAGGTTTAGTTGATTTTTGCTTATCCAGATGCTTACTTCGTTTAGCACAAAAAAAACTGTTTTCAAAATTTGGGGCTGGAACTTTGTTGTTTGTAAATAATTCTGCGACTTTTTTTTTATTAATTTTTCCCATTGAGGCAGTTACCTTTTTTGAGGGAAAAGCTAATTACACTTGATTTTAGGATGAGCATTATTGAATTAATTTTCTCGACTCAAGATTCCAAATTGAGATTTTTCATAAAGTTTTGGAAATAAAATTTACAATATGTCGGTATTCCGAAAATGTGTGGAGGTGCCATTGTCGGGGTTACTATAAACCTATCTAAGAACTTAATCCGATCAAATCGTTCTCAAACCAAATTGGAAAACAGTTAGGACCAGGGGGTCGGCATTAAGTTTTGAAAAACCTGATTCGTCGATCGAACTTGATCGGATCGACATTTCAAAAAAAAACCTTGTCGGTATCGACAATTTCAAAAAACCTGATCGGATTCGAAACTTGATCGTGAGTCTATCCGACATTTAAAAAACCTGAATCGGACTTTGTTCAGGAACTTGATTCGGATATCGTGAAGATTTAGAAAAACAGAGATAAACGGGAATCTAAACCTTGATCCGCTCATCGCACAAATTTCAACTTAAGAATTCTGATCGGATTGAAACTTGATCGGTATTCGACACTTGATGCGGATCTGAAAACAAATTTTTAAAAACTATTTATGTATTCGGATCCCTCGACCTCTCGTATCGCTGATTCGATAATTTCAAAAACCTCTGATACGATTGCGAGTCTGATCTGGATCGAAGATGTGTGAGAAACGCTGATCGGATCGAAACTTGATCGGATCGAAGATTTGAAAAACCTGATGGACGGATCGAAAACAAGGTCGCATTACCGATTTTGCGGCATCAATATGTTACGGGCCGGGACCACTGGTTACGGACACTTTTGTNTCGATCCGATCAAGTTCGATCCGATCAGGTTTTTCAAAACTTATGCCGACCCCTGGTCCGTACTGTTTCCAATTTGGTTTTGAGAACGATTGATCGGATTAAGTTCTTAGATAGCTTATAGTGACCTCACATTTTCGGAATCCGATCATATTGTAATTTTTATTTCCAAAAACTTATGAAAAATCTCAATTTGAATCTTTGAGGAGAAAATTATTCAAACTGTTCTAAAATAAGTGTATTAAGTTTCCAAAAAAGGTAAACCTTCATGAAAAAATTAATAAAAAAAAGTCGACAATTATTTACAAAAGTTCCAGCCAAAATTTTGAAACTCCAAAAGACGCTTAAAAAGTGTGAAGAACTTTTGACATCAAACCCTCAGAGTTAATATTTTGTGTCTTACCAATTGAGATTATAAAGAATAAAGATGAGGCCAATGGAACTTCACAGCTTCCCCATGAAACGCTACGGATACCTTCTTCGTAAATTTCAATAATGGATTTCTGTACGGTTTCTTTAGTATCTGAATTTCTTATTTAGTTTTTGAGATTTTAATTATTACGAATTTTTGTACCACAATAGTAATCTCGGAAGAAATAGCGAGATTTGCGTAGGTTTAGCTTGATGCTATCAGATGCTTACTTCGTCTGCACAAAAACTGTGGTCTCGCTATAAAACCCCTGATTGGTAATATATTCCCTCTTTACACTTATGTTTATTTGGGTAGCTGGCATATTCGGCTGAGTTGGACCAACTTACTATATGGATTACCCGCCCTCAGAGTACAAATCCTAAATATTTGAATGATACAAACAACGCAGCACCCAATCAAAACCCTGATTGCGGAATAGGCCGATAAAATTGGGTCAGATTAAAATAAGGTCACCATCAGCAATCAAATGCTCAGATTTCGCATTTTTCAAATATTTAGGATTTGTACTCTGAGGGCGGGTAATCCATATTAATATCAGTGGAGACAGGGAATATACTCATATGTGATCCCTCGTTCTGCAATTTTTTTACTAGCCAGTACAAATAAATCAAGGATTCATCATCTTGCGTACGTCAACCTTTAAATGGCGCTATCATGATAACTGCTATTGGATGCACAGTGCATCATGCACTCTGTGTAGGTTGGTAGAAACGTTCGCTAGGCGTGAAATCATGGTTTAGTATAGTAAGATCTTTTTTCAAGGAAATGACACTTAAAAAATGCACAGGAAGCAATCATGACCACATATCCACTGACGCCATAATAATTTTATGATTATAATTCTTATTTTGGCTTTAGCACCATCTTGGGTAAATGGTATACTGTTTCATAATACCTAAGCCAGAAAAGATTCATGGCGATCCTTTGAGGTTACACTAAATGAGGTGGTAACCTAGTTCCATATTTTTTTCCGGAAAGTCAGAAATTTAACTTTACCGATCAATTGGAACCAGATTTTATTTGTATGGATTTGAACGCCCGTCAATAGGCAATACTAATTTTTTTAAAAATCAAATTTAGTTTATAATAAGGTTTCAAAAGAATTGATTATTTTTCCTTGTCCACACCTTGTACATTTCGACTTTTGGAAACAAGTTCTTTGATTTAGTTCTAGATCAAAATGACCACAAAAAAATATAAAAAATCGAAGAAACAAAAGGGTCATTATAAGACCATGATATGGTCACCATGTTTCACTTATCGGAAAAAACATTTCTGATTTGTTTGAATTGTTAAAAAAATAGAAAATTGTCCGATTTTAAATAATTTTTTCTTTTTTTTTTAATTGTCTTTTTTCTCTGAATTCAATTTTCAGCAATCTAAGAACTCGATTGAATAAGTCGTTTCCGTAAGACGAGATAAAACGGTGTACACACCATATTAACTACTAGGGATCCCTCAGTGTGGGACACTTTGATTCGGAAAAATATCTTATTGATAACACTGCTTCTCAGATTGCAAAAAGGCTTGCTAATATTTTTTTGACGGGCATCATGTTATTATTCAGAAGAAATTTATATTTTTAATTATTTTATCTTAGAAAAAAATTCAGCAAGCCAAATATCTGCACGTAGTAGTTCTCTAAAATTTAAGAATAATAAGATCAAAAATTAGGTTTACCTGTATCCAACGAGAGACAAGCACTTTTATTTCCAAACCAAAAACAGCTTGTTGAAATGGCAACACATTTACCACATGTGTCAGCTTAGAGTACAAGTCAATAAATATGTTTTTTTTGCTTCTAAATATATCACTAATCTTGATTTGGGTTTTCATTCTCAAGTTTAGTTCAAGTTATGTCTAATTTACGAAACGTCTTATTTCTCGCTTAGAAATTCAGATTAATGGGCCAACTTTCCAGGAGGTAAATAACCTAGGCAATCTATTGACAAAGTTTTTTGAGAAAACGTCCAAATGAGTTTATCTATGGATTCGATTATATCTGAAATCCTAGGCGACTGCATAAGATTTCAGATATAATCGAATCCATAGATAAAGTCATTTGGAAGTTTTCTCGAAAAACTTCAAGTTATAAGGGATAATGGCTTATTCTGAAAACATTGTCTACCGAGATTGGAAATCATATTTGGTAGACAAAAAATTCAACTAAATTAAACCATCTGATGATGTGTGATTTTCTACTCACCGTGAAACCAAAAATGCTCAATTTACCCAAAATTATCATTTGCAATAAAGATGCCTTCGCCTAGGCAATCTAAAATATTGTTTTTACAAGTGACATATCACCTGTCCGCTAAAAAGTTTCTCTGAAAATTGTATATAATACTTAACCGACCAAAACAATCGATTGGTGGTGGTCTGACAGCTTTTTGATCAGTGGTTCGCTCACGGGAGAGAATAACATATCCGATCCAAAACAGATTTTGATGATAAGGCTAGCATCCTTAGGCTTTTTGCTGTAATTAAAAACACATTTTTAGCGATCGTAGTCGAAATATTTTCACCATTTAGCCTATCGTTCAGTGAATGAAAGATTATTATTTTGCGGTCATTCTGATTTGAAAATAAATAAAATCCAATGAATATTTTGGCTTCAAGAAGAAATTTCAACTTTAACTCCAGCGCCCTCTAGTGAGCAAACCACTGACCAAAAAACTGTGACACCACCGCCAATCAAATTTTTTGGTTGATTTAGTGTTATATGAAATTTTCAGAGAAACTTTTTAGCGGACAGTACCCCTTAAATAATCTCGTGTGTTGTAGTTTTTATTCGATGGGTTTTAAAAAAACTATCAAAAAAAGGTACGAGGGTATGTTATAAACATTGTGTTACTTCACAAGAGATTAGAAACCGCTTGGATTGAATGAAGGAGATGTAACATCGTCCTTTCCCCATTATTAGTTAAAATCACTCCTTGTTAATGTGATTTTTATTAAGCAAAATATATTTTTTTTAAGTTAGCGAAAATGTCCAAAATATTGCAAACGCAACATATATAAGGAAAATGTAGGAGTGCGCAAGATAATTGAATATATTTCCTTTCACTACTATGTCTATTTATGCATCTCCACCGCGTGTGCGGTCGAAAAGCTCGATTCAAATAATGCTGAAGGTCTGGAGATGATTGGATGAACTGAATTATTTTTCTTCACCATATAAGTTTTGGCCGATCAGCCGAATGCATCACACCCGCCTAATTTGGCAAAATTTGAATCAGGCATTCCGACCTCATTCGGAGTAGGGACACATATATCAGTTTCAAGCCATCACTGTTCATATATTAGCAAGAGAAATAAGACATTTTTCTTGTTCGTATGGTATTTATTTACGTGTTTAATTACACGCCTGTTTAATTAATAGACGATCTTAGAAAATGAAGAAACGATGGTTCATCATGTCATCTTTTATCATTCGTGAACATAGAAAAGATCTTTGATCTCGCAAAAAAATATTCAGGGGTTATTGGGTGATAAAATTCGAAATTGAACTGTTTATTTTAGTTTATAGTAATGCTTTTACGGACAGTTGGGGTTTGTAGATAGCGTAAAACTTTCTTAACATAACAAAGTTAAATAGGAACATTTTTTTCGACAAATCACTGATAAGAAATTATCGTTTATTTTATTAATAAGGACGAAACCAATGTCAATTACAACAATTTTTAAACGTGCATTTCAACACTTTCAACCACCGGTGATATAATGGCTCAAGTTTATTACTGACTACAGAAAAAAATAATCAGTTTCAAAAATTCATAAATTTATGCATTTGTATTGTATTTAAAACTTTCAGGCAGTTATTTCACCGTCAATGATTTCAGGAATTATCTGACCAATTATTGTGTATAATTTTGTGGATATTTCTTCTAAAATTATTTCTAAAATATTCTTAAAACTTATTTCTAAAATTATTTTTAAATTATCCATAAAATTACTTCTAAAATTATTTCTCAAATTATTTATAAATTATTTCTGAAATAATTTATAAAAATATTGCTAAACTTATTTATAAATTATTTATAAAATTATATTCTAAAATTTCCTTTAAAAATTGTTTCTCAAATTATTTTTGAAATTATTTTTGAAATTATTTTTGAAATTATTTCTAATATATTTCTAAAATTATTTCTAAAATTGGTTCTGAAATATATTTCCAAATTATTTATAAAATTACTTTAAAGTTATTTTTAAATTATTTTTAAAAATTATTTCTAAAATTTAGCTTTCAGTGAAAACAACAAACCAAGTAATAAAATCACTGACAAAAAACTTCTACAATGATTATAAGCTGTCCGAAGTTGTGCAATTTTCAAGGTCGCAAAATGTCAGATTTCCCTCCTTTTAGGTGAAATTTTGTGTTGATAACAAAAAAGGAACTTTTTTGAAATTTGAAAATTTAGTCCAATTGTGATTGGTTGAAATTTAAACCAATGAGAATCTGTCATTTCGAAAAAAAAATTATTTGTAGTAACAAGAAAATTAAAAACTTGGACGGCCATAAATTGCTTAACGTAATTTTGATTGGCTAACGTGAAAATCTTGTCATATCCAGTTTGTAGAACCGACCCAAATCGTATAGTATTGTTTTTAACCAAGAAAAATGTTAAACCAGTTATTTTAGAACAATTAAAGGCAAATTGTTAGACTCGTTATTTCCAACAAATTGTTTGTTTGGGCTTTTAGCTTTGCAAAAATTCAGTTATTTTGGCAGGTTTTGCAATTTTTATCGAAATTTCAAAATTGGAATGTAGAAGTCCCTCCTTATATGTGGCTGGCTATTTAAGTCGCAGATGCCTGGTAGTTAAGATGAGATTGACCGCAAAATATATTTTATGAAATTTCGGATATCCCTTTATCACCTTTTGGTTAGAATGCGTAGCCACNGGATATACCCCTGCCCTAGAATTAAGTTTGATAAGTGTCTGAAATTGACTAAAATTAACTCCACCCTTAAATAACTTCGTAATCGACGAAGCATTTTATATCAAGCTGCAATTTTATTTACAAACATTAACACTTAGAACCAAGGACTAATTCGAATCAGTAAAATCTGATTCTCCTGAACAAGATGCTCCTAAACATAGTGGCACCTTTAGTAAATACGACCTAACACCACTGTTCCTCCAAATCTAACCTTTTTTAATGTTTTCTAAATTTCGAAGCACAAACATGTTTTAACCTTTTGATAAAGGTACTGTGAATTATTCATCATAATTATTATAAAAAACACGACACGTGAACACGTCGGTTTTGATCGACACTGAAAGAATACATTATCAAGATTATTAAAAAAAGTTCGAATTAAAAATTTATTCGTGAGATATCCCCTGTTCACACTGATGTTAATTGAGGTAGCTGGTCCAGCTTGACCGAATATGTCTGCTACCTAAGTGTGATCAGCAAAAATATTATCAAAAAAAGTGAATCGATCAATTTGAGGCCGAGATTTCGAAAAAAACCCAAAATTTTTTTTGTAAATTTCATTTTATTATCGGTCAGAAATGGACTAATCAGCATCGAAGATTGAACAAGTCACAAAAATGCTTTTACGGTAGAGTTATTTTTTGCTATAAATGAAAGAATTCTACATTATGATTTCAGCAATTTTCGTCGGCCTGACATTTCGAGTTTTCCGTATTAAGCGCTCAATGTGGCACTACACGAATGGCAGGAGTTTTAATACTTTTTTGAGTGAAAGGGTTAAAATATATATTCTACCTTTATAATTCAGAGAACTTATTTTAGATCTTTTTAAAAAATACATTTTCATTGATTAATTCAGTCTCATTGCGCCAGCAAATATTGAAAACGTGATTTTTTTTTATTCTCGATTTACGTTAATTTTTTTTTGTGAAAAAATAATCTAAAAATGCGTGGGTTGTTGCGTCAACTTACAATTACACGTCTGACGATTCTTTATTTTAAATTTTACGGACAATTATAGAATTTATACAGCTATTTTGGTCGGATGTATGAAGTTATTTTAGTCGATTATTTTTTGACTTCCTGTAATAGGTTTGTTCAAAGCGGCTTGACAAGCCTTAAAAATAACAAGGATGATCAGTTTTGTAAGAACAAATTGTTCTGAAGAAAACGTAAACTTCAAAATTATTTTCAAAGAGATAAAAAATGTTTTTAATTTTTATAAGTCGAACGTCTTGCGAAATAGATTTAAAATAATAAAAGTATGAAAACAAAATTGCTTAACACGTACTAATTGTGAAAATTAGATCAAAACCAGAATGCTTGAAATATTCAGTAAAATTCTTTTTTTTTATACCATTTAAGGGGGTGGGTGTCGGTTTTTTTTGAGCCCTTTATAGAATTAATTTATGATACATTAATATCGGTTATGACTAAAGTTGACCCAAGGAATCTCATGGTGGCAATTATTTTTTTAAAACAATCTAGAACAAAATCTAGAATTTTTCAAAATTCGATATTTTTTGCTTAACCCGATAAACCGGTATTCCACCATGATATGAACATTTTTTATTGGTGAATATGACCCACCGAAAACGATGCATGACATTCAATTATCGGAAATGTCTTAATCGAATTCTAGAAATTTCAATTATTTTAAGCCAAAATGTAAACCTGATTATCGAATTTGACGCTGATTGGTTAAAAATTTTGTATTAGCTGTGAGGCAACTTTTTTGATCAGTGAAATCTCAGCTTCAATTTGGTGGTACTTTTGTTCTGATCAGACGAAATTTTTTGTCGAACTTTTCATTTCGGTTCACTTTCATTCAATTTTCTAGAATTCTAGAATTTATTCAAAAATTCCTTCTCATCACTTTTACCGGCATTATATTTATCTACCTTATTCGAAAAAATGGCTTCCTTCTAAACATTCGTCTAAAAGAAGATATTAGTTTGAAGTCGAAAAAACTGGCAAAATCGGCGTTTTAAGTGAGATTCTAGAAGAAAAAAAAAGTCAAAAATCGAAAAATTCCTTCTCAGCACTTTTTTCTTCTCATTTATTCGCTACTTGTGTTAAATTTTGAGACACTTTGTATGTGGGGTCTAAAAGAAGATAGATTTAAAAAAAAAACCGTTCAGTGCTCTAGAATAGACTCACCATCTGGTGGTGTGATGTGACAAGGTTGACTTTGAGATGTGTAATCGTTAGACGAAGGCTAGATCTACAAACAAGTATCCTCAGATTTTTACAACTGCCCTAGATTTGATCTGAGGCGTGATTGAAAGGTACCAAAAAGCGACATCCACCCCCTAAGATTAAAATAAACATGGTCGCATCTAGAGGTAAAATTTGTTCAAATTTAGGTTATCAAATCGTAGACTTTTACGAAGATCCAGAAACCAGAAAAATTGTTTAACCTTGATGCAGCATCAATGATGCTTGATTTTGAGTTTAAAATCAAGGTGCATTTGATCTTAGCCGCATTTATTATGACAAGTTAAAAAACTTAAGATTCAAACGTGAGATTATAGATTTGTAAGCGATTATGCAAGAAAGAAAAGTTAAGAAACCCGTCTATTTTCCAGAATGATTTTTTCAAAATCACAAAATTTTCAGTTTGTCATATTTTAAACCGAACATCAAGAAACCGTCTAAAATTCTTTTGAATCCAGAAAAAATATAATTTAGCTTGAGTGCAGCCGAAAACTATTATGATCAGTTACGATACTTAAAGTTTCGAACAAGTTTATGGATGTTCACCTCGGAAAAGGGTCGGGATTCCCAACTTGGACATGATGCACTCGTGTGATTTGCTTAACCTAGTATGCTTGAGAAAATAAATTTAAACCTCATTCATCTTAAACCTCCCATTCATTCTTCACGCATTCGGTCTCATTTGAATTGGGCTTGCCGACTGCATACGGGACGAAGATCCGTATAAAAGCTTGCAAGGAGGTTAAAACAAAAAAAGTCGATCTAACTTTATATTTAAGGGGGTTTATTAGGTGGGCTTTATCTTCGGATCTAGCAGAGTAGAGACTTAATTATTTCATTTTTCGAATTCTGCGTGGCTTGTTAACTGATATTATAATTAGAGAAATTAAAAATTGGAAAATTTTTTTCTGTATTATTTCAACATTTTTCTGAGTATTGCAAAATTACAAAAATGTTTTGATCTTTAGAGCTAGAACTATTGATATTTCGAAAATTAGTTTATAATATCAGTTCCAGAAAAACTGATGCTAACGATTTGTTTGATGCCATTTTTAACGCAATAGGATAACTTGAGATTGAAAAATAATTTCCAAATTGTCCTCCTGGGAGTTAAAAAATGACATCGAAAGTTTGGGCGCAGTCATTTTCTTCCAAATTGTCAGGATTAATCTGTGATACATGTTGAAATAGTTTTGTAAATCATATGTGAAAAAAATACGACTGTCCGTGGCCAAAAATAGCCAAAAAATGGTTCTTTTCGGCATAATCGAGACATTTTGAGGATTAAAATCAAAAAACGACCGCATTCATGTTTTTTGCTATGCTATTTCACACTTATGTGTGAGTATGAATATTTCTGAAATAGGACGAAAACAAAAATACAAGCTTTAGAAAAAACTAGTTGCTCCCGGTTCACCTCATTTACCGGTTGGTTCTACATGCGATCTTGAAAATGTACAGCAAAAGTGTTCACGGAGATTATGAACTATTATTCAGAGATTTTTTATGGTATTATTATGTAGCAATAGAAAGTTTATGAGCCTCGAAAAAAGTCTGGCTGGCCTATAAACCCTTTAAATTAACTGTTCTCCATCCGTTTTTTTCTACCATTTTGTTCAGATTTTATCACCAAAATATGACAAGTAAGGTCTTTAAGTTCGTCTAATTTCTCACCACTTTTGTATTATCAAGTGACGAACATAGTTTTGAGAGATCCTCTCACAGTAGCATGCGTTATTTGAAATAATTTATTTCTGTAATTGCAGATCAAGAATAAATCATGTAATCTCGCCAATTTTCAGAGCAGGTTTCCGGAGAAAAAAGGTGTGGTTTGAATGACTTAAAAACCTCCCCATAAATAAAATTCTCTCAATCGATCTTAAAAGCGTTCATTTACCTTGAAAATGTCTGTGAACATACACTGACTGCACGCTTATTTGAACAATTCATCGCGATGTATTCTTATCCGTACGATGCGTTGTCGAGATTAAAAAATTGAGAAATTGAAAATAAAACTAAATTTACTAGAGTAAGGTAGGTTAAAATTCGAGAATAATTTCAAGCTTGATAACAGGCATTGTCAAATACTATTTTTCATTTTAAAGCAATTGCTGAGTATTTTCGAAAAAAAATTTTACTGTGAATATTATTTATGCAGGCTACAATTGAAATAGTATTAAAAACCTTTTCAACTAAAAATGTTTTGTCGTTTCCTTTTATTTTAGAGCGAAAAATATCGAAACAAATTTTCCAAAAAATTTTGATGCAATTTCCCTGACTTTCTTCCGATTTCATTATTCTGTAATCCGTACTAGGTCTCGCTTAGAAAAATATAAATTAAAAATACGGCACTTAACCCGTAGACGGCGAATTAGTGGACATTTGCTCACCAATTGAATCACGTTGTCCCTTGAATAAAAACAATATACTAGTAAAGTATTTATATTAACTTGAATTTGAGAAAAAAATTACAAGTGAAAGTACTCGAGTCCAAAATCTAGTAAGAAAAAGTTTTCGAACACGGTGATTTCACATCTGGTCAGCCCACAGATTATTCAATGTGATAAATTCTATTAGAAAACTTAGTTGAAGGCGGTTGACGAAAGATATAGATTATATCATTATGGAATTGACTTAGAAACCCGTAAAAAACATACGTCAAAAAACCTTGGCGTTAATTGGATTCCGCAAATAAACATTGGCTTTTTTTTCCACCTAGCGAATTATTATTGACTTTTCCTGTGAAACCACTGGTTGGAAGTTTCTTCGTCCGAATTTTTTTATATTTCCTTCCAGGGCAATTTTTTCTTCAATTAAAATCTCAGGTTCTAAACTTCGTGATCGTCGGGATAGAATTTCTTCATGGACCACATTTGATTTTGGAATCAGATAATAAACAGCAATAATTCCGGCTAAGATCTGAAAAATATATGTTGAAAATTTAAGCATAATTATTAAAAATTTCAAACTATGAACATTATAAATGGTAAAAAATAAGAAAAATCCTGAATACTTTAAAATATCATGACTATTCAAAATATCCTTAATATTCCAAAAAATCATAAATGTTCGAAATATAATGATATTATATCCATCAATATTTAAAATATCATTTATTTTCAACAGGCCATAATGTTCAAAATGTCATTAAAATTTCAAATATCATAAATATTCAATACATCATTAGTTATCGAAATTCACAAATATTTAAATATCATGAATATTTAAAAATTAAACATATTCAAATATCATTATATTTCGAAATATCACAAAATATTCGAACAATTATGAAATTTCGAAGAATAAAAATAAATTTGAACTCCAGAAATCGCATTTGAATAACAGAAAAAAAATTGAATATGGTCGTAATTAATCTTTTGTTTTTGAGCGTCAAAACTGATTTTTTGTTAAAACATCCTGAATGTATTTTTCAGGGTAGAATTATTTTGTATTTCTTTAATTTGAGGACGAACTGTATTTTCAAGAATATTCCGGAAATGTTAATCAATGATCACTCAAATTGATTCTCTGTCAAATTTTTAAGTTTGAACTTTTTTCGCATTTATTTCAAAATTGAATTTCATTGAATGCTGTTTACAGTCATTCGCTTGATCCGCGGTTAATTTTTCGTGATAATAAATAATAAGCAAAACTTAGGTGACCTCTGGCTCAATTTAACGCCGTAATTTGTTATCTCAACTTTAACAAGCTTCTGAACTTATAGCAAGTCCAACAAATTGTGTTACCGTTTCTAACTCCTGCGACAGGGTCATTTTTAGCTAGGTTTTATTTTTTCATAAATTTGAGTAACATTTAAGAAGTCAAAATTGTAAGTTAATTGTTTTAAACTTACATGTATAGTGGCTCCAACAACAGCTGTTATATGATATCAAAATGGTATGAACAAATGTGAAATAAATTAAAATCACAAAACGTTTATCATTTGAGTAGTTCAGAAAAAAACGAAAATAAATAATGAAATTATTTAAAATAAGGGTCTAGTTATTCCAATATTTTGAATAAACCAAATAAAATTTTTTTATTCAATATTATAAACTAAAATAAACACGATATCTGAAGACATAGATACTCATTTTTGACTTTTGAAATTCCTTATTTCAAATCGCCAAATTAAACTTATTTAACATAATTCTAGATAAATGACAGCAATTTTAAAAGTTAAGAAAAGTCAAAAAATTATTTAATTACTTCACTTTGAATGTTGCATGATAACATGCATTATTTTTGAGGTGTATGCTTTAGTGAGTCGGTGCATAGACTTTACAGTATAGTACACCATTTTTGGTACACTACGCCACGCCTCGTGGTTTCTGTACCGAAATTCTTCTGAATCCAATTTTTTATTCAAAAAAAAGGAAATAATCTAATTTAACCGCACCCGCAATTTAACTAAACTTTTCGCGATGAATTCCAGCATATTATTTTCGCGCACGTTTTGCTTTTTGAGGCAATCTGTTCTCTCTGAAAAAAGCTGTTAATCAGGATTATCATTATTGTGCAAAAATGTGCCAAATTTCTCGCGTATAAAAGCCAGCATTATCTTCTGAACAATTAGTCCAAATTTAATACTGATGATGCAATAAATGCGCACGTCTATTATATCTATATTTTATAATTTTTATTTAAGGCCAATTTGAGTAAGAGATAGCACAGGCGAGATAGGCATACCGTCGATATTATTTATTTAAATATGTTACTTATAAATATTTGGTGGATAGGGATCGCCATAATGAAGGGATCAGCAGAATGTGATGAGATCGTTTATAAATTATTGGATCTGAGCATTTTTTCCGATTCGATCAGATATTGTCGTAATTGTGGTATTCGTTGATCCGACCCGATTGAAGTTGATGGATCAGTCGATCCAATATTATTTTTATTTTGCTTATTTTTATTCCGTGCTTCAGTGCAGTCGCTGAAATTCCTCGGCGTCTATTGATAAATAATCATAACGTTGGTTTTTCACAAATTTTTTTTTAACTCATTTGGGTGCACTAAAAACGCCCTGCTTTATGTACCGAAATGACCTAAATTTAAATACCAATTTTTTAACATACTATTTGGGTACAGTGACAACCTAGGGAATGTATACTGAGTGAGAAAAAACGATTAGCCATTTAGAGAACACTAAGCACGACCTCGCTTTAGCCTTGAGGTAGGACCGACAAACATTTTGTGAAATTTAATCCAGAAAGTTATCATAATGCTTTAAATTAGCCTATCATTTGGCTTGAAATTATTCTAGAGTTTATTTCGAAAATTTCGAGCAGAAATAATAGTCAATTTGAAAAACGGTTTTGCGTTTTTAAACATGGTGAAATTTTTATTTTTTTTCGCATGGATTATTTTTATTCATGATTTCCTCAAACATATCAAAAAATCAGCTACTGTAGGCAACAAAAGTTGTCGGGCCTACCTCAGTGTATGCTAAGTCAGCATTGCTAACTGTAAAAACTTGCAAGTATATTTTTTCACTGAAATAACTATTTGAAAAATTAATTTTTATCTGAATAAAATCGGGAAAAAAGCAAACCAAACTTCCCGTTCACTGTAGTAACTATGGTTCATCCAATTAATGCGTGCATTTGAAAATAAAGTTATTGTATTATTGGACCGTTAGGACTAAAAATAATATTTTTTGTAATTCAGGAAAATGGTTCGATAATTTTTTCCCTGGGTAATCGGATTATTTACCGTTCATCATTTATTGTTTTTGAAGCAAAGCCTTGTACTTTATGAAATTTTCAGTCCGATTTTTTAGCTAAAAACATTGCACGGGGCAAAACAATTAAAAAAATTTTAGCTAAGTCGCTATGGAGCCACTTTTTTCGTTGAAAAAATAATTCCAGTGCTAAATTACTGTTTTTCGAAAAATAGGAATGATGTCTGCGGCAATTTTAAAAATATTACAAATTCAGAAAATACAGTATTCAAACGCTTGACTAGATGGCTCTTGATGTTTTACAATTTGCGACTAAACCTCGCCACTAAGGGCACTCCTGACTAAGGAGTCCCTGAGCTTGATTTTCAAAAGAATCGAAATATGAATTTTGGCTTTCTCAAAGTCGTAAAACATATTGGGACCATTTTTGAAATCTCCACGGTCATTTTAGCTATAAAACACAATTAAAGTTTTATTTCTAAAATTGTTTAACAAAATAATATTTTATGATTTGAAATTCAAACTTTATTATTGGTATTGAAATGAGATAAGTCAGAGACCTACAACCTTCTTAACTTATTAAGAGTTAATTTTAAATGTTACTGAATTTTGTGAACAAATCTCGAAAATCCGAAAGCTCATTAAACCCCCGAGTTTGACCAGAAAAACGGAAAATTAATTTTTACGAAATGTTGAGCAATTCAAAATCCGCCGGACGAACGCTAAATCAAATAATCCATTTGTAAAAAAAAGTTGAAATTTCTTGAAGCTGACCGATCGCATAAAAGTCCATTAGAAAAAATCATAACATCGGCTTGAAACAGTTCACATTCTACATTGAAATTGTTCCAAAATAAATATCTGTCGAATTTAAGCCTTTTATCCTATGAAATATTGTTTGAAAAGGGAGCTTAATCTGTAGCATCAAATCTTAGACCTCAGAAGCTGGAAATTAGACGCTTTTTAAGCGACACAGTTCAGAAATATTCAATTTCGTGGTCCATTTAAGCCTCCTCACACCAGAAACGCAGAACTTCGCCTCACACCCAAAAGCCTATCTAAAGGCACTACTTCGGAGCGCTCATCACGGGAAAACTGGAAAGATATCAATTTAAATATTATTCACTGATTAGGATCAAGAATGAAATAAAGTAAATGACACATAACATTTCAAAATTTCGAAGTTGCTGAACTCGATAACTGCGAAGAAAAAGAGGTTCACTCACCTTGTATTTCTTGGAAAATCATACATTTTTTACAATGATATATAAGTTACAAATTTACAAGTGAACTCTAGCTATTCAAGCTGGTCTCAGATTTTGAATATATGATATCTTGATCGCTAACAAAATAGTTATTCAATATCGCCGCGCGTCAAAATATATGCAGCAAAATGTGAAAATATATTGCTTATCAGCTGCATAACTCAAATCAGTGGCAACTTATGTTCAACACTGATCGATTTGTCCTGGTCGGCTTTATTTGGGTTAAATTGCCGTTCAATTCTTTCGGAAAAATAATTTTTGAAAAATAATTTTTTTTCAATATTTTGAGTTATATAAAATTACTTGTGAAAAAATTATTCTTCGTATAGAAAATGCAGAAAAAATGAACTTATATCGAAAAAATTCTCGAATACTTTCCTAAAAACTGGCTTTCCTCATCATTTCGATATCATGTATTCGTTTTCACACAATTAATTTTTAGAAATGTTGGCGAAAAATCGCTTAAAAAGTAGGAAAAATATCTTTCGAACGGCTGATCGCTATGAAATTTCCAACTATATTTTTGGAAATAAAATTGCAAACTCAATAACGCATTTGAATTGTAGGTCTGTGACGATGTTATTTCTGCGCCGTTTTGCCCCCATTAACAAGCAGATTTGAAAGTTCACATTAACCCTCAAGTTAAAAAGAGAAATTTTCCACAGAGTTTCTTTTGGACATTTTTGAGCTATAATTTAAAAATGAATATTTGAGTTATGAGAATCTAAATAACTGGTAAAAATAACCCTCGAAGGATTGAAATATAAATTTATATCATATAATTTGACATATTTTGGAGTGAATTATTTATACAAAAATTTTCTATATATTTAATACGCGTGTGAGCGAAACACTTGGAGATTTATGTTTAACTTTGAAATATGTGATTTCACGGCTTTTTTATGATAAAACTAAGCATAGTTATCTAACGTTTCGATTTATTTCATTATTATCAAAGATGTAAATTTCGTGCAGAAAACTAATCAAAAATTCATCATCTTCCGTAAGTTAGCTTTCGCATGGTAGACGCATGGTAGTTCTTATCATGTTAGACGCTATTAGATACTTTCTGTTTAGGTAAGAATAAACGCTCGCTGGGCGCGGAATTCGAGATAAGTACTAGTATACTAACAAGTTAAAAATTGAAGACCAACAACGCGAATTCTAGAACGTTCCCAAAAAACCCTTTTCAAAAATCTATACAATACAAATCAGGAAAGCTGTTTGACTGATGAACTTTCTCGCATTTTTGTAATAATTTTTGTTCAATTACTTAAACCTACGCATTAATCAAAAACTGCCCCACGATTGAGTATTCATAATATGAAGAATTCAGCATTTTTCATGCAGATATGAATTAAAAAATCCTGAAATTTATTTGAATCCAATGGTATTTTTTTGATCAATATGTTTTCTATAGGCTCTATTGCCTCTCCCGAGGGATTGATGCATTCCATGATTAAAAATATAAATTTTCTTAGAACGTGAAAATTTGAGTTTGGCATGAAAATCGTTTAATACAAAGTCAAATAAATAAAAATACGCTGATCGCGATTAATGGAATTATTGATTTATGAAAAATAACTTTCGCCCACACTTTCGTCTCATTTTTGAGTGGTTAGCTCGCAGCTGTTTTTTCGCTAAATTTTTAGCTCTGTGCAAAATCTGAACAAATTTCTCATCCTGAAGATGCTTTCCTGAGCGAAACTAGTTGAATAAATCCATTGATTTATTGTACCTAAATTTAAACACGTGCAAAGGCTTATACTTTTTTTGATTCAAAAGTATCTTCAAGACTCAAAGTATGTTGGCGGATATTACTTTGATCGGTTTTAACCAAAACTAATTGTTGCATTTTATAATGAAGATGACTAAGGATGCCAGATACAAAATAGTTTACTTTTCAACTTAGAATCCATGAGACTTATTTTCCAATAATTGACATTTCAGAGCAAACATGTCAGTTTTGACAAGGGTACGTATTACATTTTCTTCACCCGATTAGATCACATTTAAGGCTTTAGACGCCAAAATCAGCGGAATTTTCGCAAAATGAATTCCATGATTTTAAAATTATTTAGACGTTTTACTTTCTGTTTAGAACAACTTGTTCTTCGCTTGTAATCCTTTTTAATTTGACAATAATTCTTTATAACATTTGAAAAAAATGTCATTTTTTTGGTGCTAACACTAAATTGAAATCGACGTTATTAAAGGTGAAAAACGTTCATTAGTAAATTAAGACCATGAAATAACAACAAGATTAGTGAACGAACTTGTTAAAAAGTTTGAGACATCAAAAATTTTAACTAAATTATTGACCCTCAAAATTACAGAACATGAAGTTTCGCAAGTAAGCTAGAAAAACTCATATCAAATTTAAAGANAATTCTACATTATGATTTCAGCAATTTTCGTCGGCCTGACATTTCGAGTTTTCCGTATTAAGCGCTCAATGTGGCACTACACGAATGGCAGGAGTTTTAATACTTTTTTGAGTGAAAGGGTTAAAATATATATTCTACCTTTATAATTCAGAGAACTTATTTTAGATCTTTTTAAAAAATACATTTTCATTGATTCATTCTCAATTGCGCCAGCAAATATTGAAAACGTGAATTTTTTTTTTTATTCTCGATTTACGTTAATTTTTTTTGTGAAAAAAAATAATCTAAAAATGCGTGGGTTTTGCGTCAACTTAGAATTACACGTCTGACGATTCTTTATTATAAATTTTATGACAATTATAGAATTTATACAGATATTTTGGTCGGATGTATGAAGTTATTTTAGTCCGATTATTTTTTGACTTCCTGTAATAGGTTGTTCAAAGCGGTTTTAACAAAGCCTTAAAAAATAACAAGGATGATCAGTTTTGTAAGAAAAAATTGTTCTGAACAAAACGTAAACTTCAAGATTATTTTCAAAGAGATAAAAAATGTTTTTAATTTTTATAAGTCGAACGTCTTGCGAAATAGATTTAGAAATAATAAAAGTATTGAAAAAAAATTGCTTAACACGTACTAATTGTCAAAATAGATCAAACACAGAATGCTTGAAATATTCAGAAAATTCCTTTTTTATACCATTTAAGATTAAATAAACGTGGTCGCATCCTAGAGGTAAAATTTGTTCAAATTTAGGTTATCAATCGTAGACTTTCACGAAGATCCAGAAACCAGAAAAATTGTTTAACCTTGATGCAGCATCAATGATGCTCGATTTTGAGTTTAAAATCAAGGTGCATTTGATCTTAGCCGCAATTTATTATGACAAGTTAAAATAACTTCAAATTCAAACGTGAGATTATAGATTTGTGAGCGATTTATGCAAGAAAGAAAAGTTAAGAAACCCGTCTATTTTCCAGAATAATTTTTTCAAAATCACAAAATTTTCAGTTTGTCATATTTTAAACCGAACATCAAGAAACCGTCTAAAATTCTTTTGAATCCAGAAAAAATATAATTTAGCTTGAGTGCAGCCGAAAACTATTATGATCAGTTACGATAACTTAAAGTTCGAACAAGTTATGGATGTTCACCTCGAAAAGGGTCGGGATTCCAAACTTGGGAATGATGCACTCGTGTGATTTGCTTAAACTTATATGCTTGAGAAAAATAAATTAAACCTCATTCATCTTAAACCTCCCATTCATCTTCACGCATTCGGTCTCATTTGAATTGGGCTTGCCGACTGCATACGGGACGAAGATCCGTATAAAAGCTGTGAAGGAGGTTAAAAACAAAAAAAATCGATCTAACTTTATTTAAGGGGGTTCTATAGGTGGGCTTTATCTTCGGATCTAGCAGAGGTAGAGACTTAATTATTTCATTTTTCGAATTCTGCGTGGCTTGTTAACTGATATTATAATTAGAGAAATTAAAAATTGGAAAATTTTTTTTTGTATTAATTTCAACATTTTTCTGAGTATTGCAAAATTACAAAAATGTTTTGATCTTTAGAGCTAAAACTATTGATATTTCGAAAATAGTTTATAATATCAGTTCCAGAAAACTGATGCTAACGATTTGTTTGATGCCATTTTTAACGCAATAGGATAACATTGAGATTGAAAAATAATTTCCAAATTGTCCTCCTGGGAGTTAAAAAATGACATCGAAAGTTTGGGCGCAGTCATTTTCTTCCAAATTGTCAGGATAATCTGTGATACATGTTGAAATAGTTTTGTAAATCATATGTAGAAAAAATACGACTGTCCGTGGCCAAAATAGCAAAAAATGGTTCTTTTCGGCATAATCGAGACATTTTGAGGATTAAAATCAAAAAACGACCGCAGTTCATGTTTTTTGCTATGCTATTTCACACTTATGTGTGAGTATGAATATTTCTGAAATAGGACGAAAACAAAAATACAAGCTTTAGAAAAAACTAGTTGCTCCCGGTTCACCTCATTTACCGGTTGGTTCTACATGCGATCTTGAAAATGTACAGCAAAAGTTGTTCACGAGATTATGAACTATTATTCAGAGATTTTTATGGTATTATTATGTAGCAATAGAAAAGTTTATGGAGCCTCGAAAAAAGTCTGGCTGGCCTATAAAACCCCTTTAAATTAACTGTTCTCCATCCGTTTTTTCTACCATTTTTTCAGATTTTATCACCAAAATATGACAAGTAAGGTCTTTAAGTTCGTCATAATTCTCACCACTTTTGTATTATCAAGTGACGAACAATAGTTTTGAGGAGATCCTCTCACAGTAGCATGCGTTATTTGAAATAATTTATTTCTGTATTTGCAGCATCAAGAATAAATCATGTAATCTCGCCAATTTTCAGAGCAGGTTTCCGGAGAAAAAAGGTGTGGTTTGAATGACTTAAAAACCTCCCCATAAATAAAATTCTCTCAATCGACCTTAAAAGCGTTCATT